>VDFB02233988.1:0-10252 GCA_007258455.2 Sequoia sempervirens | reverse complement strand
AACATCTTGAATGTATGAGTTACATTGTAAAATATCTGTGAGAACAGAGTACCTAAGGCATTGTAATGATATTTTTACTTGTAATGACATTTATTGAAATATTGAAATTTGGTGTAGGGGCACCAAGGTTATTGAACAAATTTGGTTCATGGAATTATTTTAAGTTAGTAAATTGTGTTTTGAGTAAATTGTCAATTGAATAAGGTCATATTACATGGTCAATTGATTTATAATGTAATAAGTCATGCTAGTTACAAGATCAATAGTTAGGCATGATTGGAAAGATGTAGAATCATTTGTAAAGGCTAGATTTAAAGCCTCTTGAAGGCTCAAACACAATGTAATTTTCGTGCAGGAGCACCTAGTCTCCTAGTTGCAAAATTTCACTTTTTGAAGGTTGATAGGTGGTCAATAGATTATATTAAGGTATTTTGTGTTTATTTATGCTAAATAAGGTCAATCAAGACCATTTAAGGTATTTTAGGGTGAGTTTTTGAGTCTTCATGGTCAAATGTGCAAAAAAATGCATTCTTGCTACAAAATTGTCAATATTTGAATTTGTAGCCTTTTGAAGGAAAATCTTTGAATTTGGTTGTAAATGTGCAAGTTTAAGGTCTAAGAGTTTGATATAACATTTAGAGAGCTTGGTTTTCATGGATTTCCTTTCAAATCCTTTGCTTTTATTGTTCCTATGGTAAACTGTTTGATAGAGTTGGTGGAATTACCTTTCTTAGTAATCACTATTAGTTCAAGATTGAGATTGTTAACCTTGAGAGAGTATGACTTGGGCAAAAGGAATTTGATATGGCTATTATTTTGAAATACTTCAAGCAGGATGTACTCCGCATTGATTCCATTCCTCAATCTTCACTTGATGGCATGAAGGAATGGCTGAACTCCATGGATATAAAGTATTATGAAAGCAGAATGAACTTGAACTGGTGGCCAATTTATTGAAGATGGTGGTTGGGAATTTTTGAATATGGAAGCTAGTGATTCTGATTCTGATAATTCAGAAGAGTTAGAACAAGGATATATGAGTTCCCTTTAATGTAGAAGAGGAATCAGAATCAGATTTCATGTAGCCACCATCAAGAGTGTTACAAGCCAACAAGATGGAGGGAATTTTTATATATGATAATTTTCAATGCTGCAGACGGCTTCGAATTACCTCAACTACACGGCAACATTGAAATTCCCTAGTAGTATTTCATGCCGAGGAAATTTCCTTTGATGCAAGTTGGATTCAAAGCACATCAACCACATGTGGTACAAAATGATTAAATCCTAGAGATGATCCTCAGAGCAATGAAAGAGTCTCCAAAAAGGCAAGAGAGCAACATTGGTGACTCCAGGAGAAACCCTTTCAGTAAAACAAAGTCAATTAGGTTGGCGATGCGTGATCTACTCAGCATTTGGTGGAAGAGGGAAGAAAGATGGATCGAACTTTGGAGGCCCACCATACTAGATTTCGGTATTCAACCATGAGAGTAGATGAGAGAGTTGATATCATGTATCAAAACATTAAGCATGCATTCTTCCAGCCAACGGAGAAGGAGATGATTACTTTGCTTCATTTGCATTTGCATAACCATATCAAGGCATGGGAACCAAGAAGACCAAGGATGTCTATTTTTATGTGGAGGTAATGGATGTGGTCCAAACTTTAGGAGGGACAAGAAGGTCAATGTATGATTGGTGTAGGAGCACCATTCAGTAGGTTTTGTTCATCAAGGCAAATAAGGAGTAGAATATAGGATAATTTTGAGTTTTGTATTAAAATAAGGTCTATGAGACCATTATATCATGTATTTAGTCATATTTGAGTTTTATTAGGTGTTTAGGAGGTTGGGTTTTCCAAAAAGTGCAAAATGTTTAAAAATTGCAAAAATGTGCAATATTTGCAAACTCAAACGTTGTAAAATTGCAAATTTTGCATTATGGAGGGAATGTGAAGAGTCAAACCAGTTCAAAGGTCAGTTAGGAAGTTGAATTAGTTTTTAATTGGTAGGAAAGAGTTTAAAAACATGGATAACTCGAATCGAAGGTTGGATTTTGTGATTTGAAGAAGCAAAAATAATAAAAACTCAGAATTTTCTAGAATTTTATGTATTTTCAGTTGTAGCAGCAGATTGTATGGCTTGTATTTCAATTAGTTGATCTATATTTTTTGATATCTGAATACTATATGGAGTTACCTTTCTTTTGAATCCATTTAGAATGTTTTCCATAACGTTTTGTGTATTTTATCATCAATTTACTAAAACCGGCCTAAACTTGTACATTTGAAGGTTTTGAGTCAATAAAAATGGCTTTTTGACCCATTCCTCTTTCTGTAGCCTTTGTAACTTGAGGAATGGGTCTTCACTAACATTATTAAGGTGTGAGAATTATGTGTTAGTGTTGGGGAGGTCTGAAAGTGAGATGGGTGTGAAACCCATGTGTGTAAAAGTGAGTTTTCTTTAAGAAAAATGGTGGTTTTGAAGAGTAAAATTGTTTTTTTGTGTAGGGAAGCGTTATTTTATGATTTTTTGAGATTTTGCAGGGTATAAAAAAAAAATTTGAGTAATTTTTTAGGTTGTGGTTAGCTTTGGAAGTATCATTTTCAATAAACCCCTAAGGTTTAGGCTATAATAGAGGGTTTTGTAGTTTACCCATTGTATGGTGCTATAACTGAGATCTAATTATGGATTTTGAAGTTTTGACACCTTAGAATTTCTGCCCCAAGAGTTGGTAAAGTTTTGATAAGTTTAGAGTATAGACCCTTTGTTCAACCGGATCGATCCCTTAAGGGTCCAAAGGGAAAAATGGCTGAAAACTTTAGCATGAGGTTACTCGAACACAGTGATGCTTAGAAACTTCTCATCTAATCCTATGGGATTTTTTTGGGTCTCTCTAAAATAACCTCTCTCAGTTTTCATTATCTCGGAGTGGTTTTCCCGTGGTGTCCAGTTTTTAGTTGATGGAAAAAGTGTCAAATGCAAGCAGTGGAAAGTTGCAAGGTGGTGCAACTTTCGTTCTGCAACTCGTGTGACCAAACAGACTATTCCAGCATGTATGAATGAGAATTTTTACACTAGGTGTGGTCCTCTTTCACACCCAAACACTTGGAATCGCTTCGAGCTACGTTCAACTGGATCGATCCCTTAAGGGTCCAAAGGGAAAAATGGCTACAAAATTTAGCATGAGGTTACTCAAACACTGTGATGCTTAGGAACTTCTTGTATAATCCCATGGGATCGTGTTGGACCCCTCTACAATAACCTCTCTTGGTTTTTGTTATTTCGGAGTGGTTTTCCTGTGGTGTCGAGTTTTCAGTTGATGGAAAAAGTGTCAAATGCAAGTAGTGGAAAGTTGCAAAGTGGTGCAACTTTCATTCTGCAACTCGTGTGACCAAACGGACTGTTCCAATGCGTCTGAATAGGAATTTTTATGCTAGGCATGGTCCTCTTTCACACCCAAACACGCGGAATCACTTCGAGTTACGTTCAACTGGATCGATCTCTTAAGGGTCCAAAGGGAAAAATGGCTACAAACTTTAGCATGAGGTTACTCGAACACTGTGACACTTAGAAACTTCTCATTTGATCCCATGGGATCGTGTTGGGCTTCTCTATAATAACCTCTCTCAGTTTTTGTTATCTTGGAGTGGTTTTCTTGTGGTGTCCAATTTTCAGTTGATCGAAAAAGTGTCAAATGGAAGTAGTGGAAAGTTGCAAAGTGGTGCAACTTTCGTTCTACAACTCGTGTGGCCAAATGGACTATTCCAACACATCTGAATAGGAATTTTTACCCTAGGCATGGTCCTCTTTTTCACCCAAACACGCAGAATCACTCTGAGCTACATTCAACCAAATTGATCCCTTAAGGGTCCAAAGGGAAAAATGGCTGCAAACTTCAGCATGAGGTTACTCAGACACCGTGACTCTTAGAAACTTCTCATTTGATCCCATGGGATCGCGTTGGGCCCCTCTACAATAACCTCTCTCGATTTTTGTTATCTTAGAGTGGTTTTCCCGTCGTGTCCATTTTTTAGTTGATGAAAAAAGTGTCAAATCGAAGTAGTGGAAAGTTGCAAAGTGGTGCAACTTTCATTCTACAACTCGTGTGACCAAACGGACTATTCCAATGCATCTGAAAAGGCATGTTTACACTAAGCATGGTCCTCTTTCTCACCCAAACACGTGGAATCACTCTAAGCTACGTTCAACTGGATCAATCCCTTAAGAGTTTGAGTGTAGTATGTTGAAATAGGCCATTCCACCTATTGTTCAGGCTGTGTCTCGATGATATGGGCCTGATGTAAGTAGGATATGGAGTAGGAATAATAAAATAGCATTAGTAAGGGCATTAGAAGAGATTACTAATGCTGCCCCTGTTGAAAATTCAAAATCAAGGCCCCTTAAAAGCAAGGCTAGAAGAGGTGAAAAGAAGAAATTGCTTGAAAATAAGTTAGAATAGGTTGGAAATAGGGTGAGATTGTGGAGTTTTATGTGTTCAAAAGGTCTTCAAGGACAGGGGAGGTCAAAAGTATGTTATGGCATGGCATGCCCTAGTTGGGAAAATAAGGGTTTTGAATGAAAAAGAAATGTTTGAGGGAGTAAACGTGGGTAAAGTCAAGAGGCAACATAATTTGGTGGTAAATTAAGTTTGTGCAGGAAGAATGAAGAGCGTTGGAATAGGTTTTGAAGTTCAGGTTTGGGGGTTTGGTTCGTCGGTTTGGCCACAAAAATTTGGAGGAGGGTTCAGTTCGTTTTGGGTTCGTTGGTACAAAAAACATGTAAAAACAAAATATATATCCATGCAACCTAGAAGCATGAATTAGGATTAGAATATCACATATCATCATTTAAACAATAAAACCACCATAAACTTGAATTTCATTTAAAACAGCAAAATTGCCAAAAAAAAATGTGAATTAAATCACGTTGATTTTCGCGTGAAAAAAAACCATGAGATCATAGCTTGTTGCTTACTATTATGCTTTGATAGATTTTTTCCAAGCATCCATAGCTTGTTCGAAAGTACTTTTTTTAGGCTTTTGTTTCTCATAGCAGCAAAGGGCAGCTGAATGGTTTGATAAAATGCTTTCAGAGACATGTATGAATGTGGTAGCATATGGCTAAGGCGCTGAACTATTTGAAAAAATGCCTCAAAGAAATGTGGTTTCATGGTGATGGAATGGCAATGACCTAATGCCATGACAAGCAAATTTTTATGGATTGTCATGGCATTCCATCACCATGAGACCACATTTCTTTGAGGCATTTTTTGAAACAGTTCACTGCCTTGTCTATGCTATTGCTTACTATTATGCTTTGATAGATTTTTTCCAAGCATCCATAGCTTGTTTCAAAGCACCTATTTTAGGCTTTTAGCCATAGCAGCAAGGCAGTTAACTGTTTGATAAAATGCTTTGGTAGACATGTATGAAAAATGTGGTATATTGTGACAGTGGTAGTGAATCGCTTGAAAAAATGCCTCAAAGAAATGTGGTCTCCATGGTGATGGAATGCCATGATGGGTCTATAATTGTTTGTCATATCTCCATCAATACATCAATATTTTGAGGTATTTTTTTCAACAGTTCATTTCCTTTGTCTATGTTATTGCTTACTATTATGCTATGATAGATTTTTTCCAAGCATCCATACTTGTTTGAAAGAACCCTGCTTTTTGTGGCTTTTAGCCATAGCAACAAGGCAATGAACCGCTTTGATAAAATGCTTTGATATACATGTATGAAAAATGTGTTAGCATAGACAAGGTAGTGAACTCTTTGAAAAAATGCCTCAAAGAAATGAGGTCTCATGGTGATGGAATGCCATGACAATCAAAAGAATTTGATTGTCATGGCATTCCATCACCATGAGACCTCATTTGAGAGGTAGAGCCAAAGAGTTCAACGCCTTTCTATGATATTGCTTTACTATTATGCTTTTGATATATTTTTCCAAGCATCCATAGCTTGTTCGGTGCCACTTTTGTTTTAGGCTTCTCATCCATAGCAAAAAGGCAAATCAACTATTTGAAAAAAATGCTTTGGTAGACATGTATAAAAATTTTGGTAGTATAGACAAGGCAAAGGAACTATTATTTGAAAAAATGCCTCAAAGAAATGTGGTCTCCATAGAATGCCATGACAAGCAAATGCAATTGCTCATCTTAGTTATTATTACTATGCAATGTGAAGTAACTTATTAACCGGCTAGGGTTGACTTTTGTAAAAAAAACTATATTGTAATTGAAATTTTGTCATCTATCAAAGATCTAGTTATTAGTTAAGTGCAATGTGAAGCAATGCTTTGAGCTCAAAGATGTGCAATGCAATGTAATCAACGATAAGGAATATAAACTACAAAAATCTATTTTACAATTCTATTAGTTAAACTCTTTATTTATCTACTTCTATATCTGTAAATGCTATGGAAATGCTCAAATTTTATTTTTAAGTTTTTTATGTCTTGTTCTACTTTTACCTTTTTAAAATCTGATTTTTAAAAAAAATTTTCTTAGACTTTTTTCCCTCGCATTTTTTCAAAAATCTTATACTTTTGGTTTGCCAATTTTTCCCCAAAATATTTTTTGTTGCTATGGTATAAAATCATTATCTTTTGTAATATCAAGGGATACTTTTTGAAACTTCATGCATTGGGTTAACTAAAAGGAAAAATTCTTTTGCTCTAATCAGATGTGCATCCATGCTTTTGACATTGTCAAAAAGAGCAAAACTTCTTGAATGATGCAAAGGCATGGCCAAGTAGTTCTAACTCTTTGCATGAGAGAAGAGAGATGTTGGAGAGTACATCAAGTCAGTGAGAAAAAAAGTGTGATGTGTTTTAGTTTGTACTACTCCTCTGTTTCTCTACAGATGTGTGATAAATTCTTAGTTCAATGATGTAGAACAATTTTTGAAAAAAGAAAGTTGTGTCACAATCCGCTTTCAATCTAGCAAGCAAAAATGAAAGCTCAGCCTCTTGGAATTAAAATGCTCGTTTGCAAAAAAAATGAATAGGAATGAGGTAGTTAAGGTGTTTGAAGTGATTTAGACGTCACTTTTAGGGTTCCCTTGGGTGTGGGTCAAAGTCAAACTCCATAAAACATTAAAAAAATATTCAAAAAAAGACTTTTTTGGATGCCTAGGCACATGGGTTTTGTCTTGGTTTGCTTGGGTTCTATTTGGGTTTTTTTCGGGTTTTCTTGGATTCTGCTTGGGCAAACCAAACCCAAAAATGAAGGACCCTGGTTGAACCCATAGGCGAACTGAACCAGGACCCACACCGCCTGAGCGAACCAAAACCAAAACCAGGGCTAAAATAGAAGAACCCGATAACATAGATAATGTGTCAAGAAGTTGACTACTTCATCTACTCTGAATATTATGTTTTGCAAGTGTTACATGAATATTATGTATCCTTTGCTTAATTCAGTTGTTCCAATCAAAGGATTAAATATAAATTGGAATCTTTTTATCAATCATTTCATGGAATACCAATTGAAAACGTGTTTTTTCCTTTTAGATACTTAGTTGTTTACTATCAATGAATTAAATTATTCAAGACAAACCATGAAGGACAACAATGATCAATGCTAGGGCTAGCCAATTAATAAGTATACACATGAATAAGTCAAGCATGTACATGTATAAGGTAAGCACAAGTAGTCACAAACACATATGCCTTGAAGTATACACATGAATACATGGTATACACAACTTAATACAAAGTATATGCACGAATACAAGGTATACACATGAAAACACATAAGTCACAAAGTATACATTGGAACACACATAAGTCAAAAATTATACACGTAAGTTGTAAATATACACTTGAATACACGTAACTCATATCTATTGAACCATGAATTTATAATGCAAATATGGACACCATCGATAAAAAAGATTTGTATTAACCAAATAGCCATGTATGCATACATCAATATATGTCGATATAAGTATAAAATATAGTTACAAAATAGCCATATAGGCTTACGAGAAAGGCATACAATGTCAAATATATCCAATACAAAATATGTATAAAATTGCCATATCTAGGCATACAACAAAGGGCTCTAGAATCAAAATTCATTTCTCTCCATGCTCTAGAAATAAATTCTTTCCCTTTGTTTGGTGATCCGATGGCGATAAGTCTCACTCGTTTCTGCTATGCTCGAGGAGTGCTCTTACTACTCCTCCTAGAGTTTAGCTCCTGGTGATGTTTTGACTGTTACAATAAGAAGTAAAGACATTAATATATAGAAATTACATTATAAAAAATGATATATTTAACAAATAATCACTTACGGCCATCTCACGATCACTCTCCATGATGGAAATATTTGCACGTTGATGATGAGGCATGCTCAAGCCCTGCATAAACCATCCAAATAGGAATTAAACTATGAATCAATATTGGTTTGATTTTTCACTAGAACTAACATCTATAACAACGAATGTAAATTGAAATTTAGTAATTTTCCTCATACCTCCCCTATTAGAGCCATCAAGGATTGTATAGCGGATGAAACACCGATATCCATTGCCCTCGTAACATTTGGAGGTGTTTCCACAACCAACATCTGCAAATAAAACAACAAATTATTCAATCAGAAAAAAGTTACAATAGCGATCCACGTCACATGACTTATAATGTATGAGATCTAATGAACAAAATTTTGAGTAGAAGTATTAAACTATATATTTCTAATTATCATGCTTACTATTTTCCCTATCCATATCTTGTTTGAAAGGACGTGTTTGTAGGCTTTTACCCATAGCAACAAGTCACTGAACCATTTGATTAAATGTTTTCATAGACATGTACAATAACTCTAGTGGCATAGAGAAGGCAGTGAACTATTTGAAAAAATGCCTCAAAAGAAATGGGGTCTCGTGGTGACGACATGCCATTACAAAAAAATGCACGTCATGGCATTCCATCACCATAAGACCGCATTTCTTCCAGGCATTTTTTCAAAAATTTCATTACCTTCTCTATGGTATTATTGCTTACTATTATGCTTTGATAGATATTTTTCCAAGCATCCATATAGTTTGTTGGAAAGCACCTATTTTAGGCTTTTAGCCATAGCAACAACTACAAGGAAGTGAGTAGTTTGATAAAATGCTTTGGTGAACATGTATGAAAAATGTGGTATCATAGGAAAGATGGTGAGCAGTTTGAAGAAATGCCTCAAAGAAATGTGGTCTCATGGTGATGGAATAGAATTCCATCACCATGAGACCGCATTTCTTCGAGGCATTTTTTCAAACTACTAACTAGTGCAGGAGCACCTAGGTTACTAGTTACCTCTGATAGGAAAATTTTTGTCTAGATTGAATGCCCATTTGTAAATTCATGTAAAGGTCATATATAGACCTACTTCATTGTATTTAAGGTCCTTAGGTGGTCACAAAAAAAAAAAGATTTCCAAATGTTGCTAAAGATGGGAAAAATTGTAAAAAGGCAAAGAAACATGGAATATTAAAAGTCACAAGGTAGTTTAGGTAGTTTCACTCAATGAGGGAGATTCAAAAGGTAGTTAATTAATTGGGAATATATATAAAAGCATGTAAAAGGCGGGAAAAAGAACATATTTTGTATTCTTGAATCATTTTCAATAAATAAAGTTCCTTGTTCTTGTTTTCACTGTGTTTCATTCTTGAATTCAGTTATTGCATGGGCTATATATTTGTTTGTTCACTTTATGCAGGGTGTTAACAATCATCTAGTGATGTTTTGAAGAGTTACCATCAAATTTAAAAGCCAAGGTTTTTGTGGTCTATCAGATTAACCAGTCAAGGGTTTTGAGGGTCATTTAAGGCTTGAATTCACCATCCCACCAATGTAGATTTAGGAGATTGGTGGGATGGAATGTATAGAATGTTTTTAGAATGTTTTAAGCAATTTGTGAGTGTACAGGAATAGGGAAATCAAGAAATCTCTGATTGGCTGCTGAAACATACAGGAAATACAAAGTTTCCTTCATGGAAAGCATGGTTTCAGGGTGGTGTTCAGTGAAAAAGCATGCATGAAGGTGGGTGGTGAGTTTATAAAGCTTATGTAGGCTATTTACATGGTGTTTGTGGTGGTGGCAGGAGTATTTAAGGTTTGTAAGTACCTTATGCAATAAACCCTCCTTTGTAGGGCTTGATTTGTGCATAGAATAGGGGTTTTTTGGAACAGTGATTTATGGAGCCTTTTTGTCACTAAAAATGTTTGATTCTTTAGTTTTGTGACATGACGAATGA
>VDFB02233985.1:0-19289 GCA_007258455.2 Sequoia sempervirens | reverse complement strand
AACCACTTCAATTGTATTTGTACTTTGATAATGTGTGTATGTTTGAACTTTCACATTCATTTTGTATGATGTTTGAACTTTAGTGTGAAGTGTATTTGAACTTTAAACAATCACATTTTGTGTGTTCGTATTTTGACACGTTTGAACTTTTAAGTGTTTGGTTTGTGTGTAGTTGAAGTAACTTTTTGTGAAGTGTTTTTAAATTAGATATGTGTTCACTTTAGTGTGTTTGTAGTTTGGTATATTTGAACTAACTTTTAAACATTCACATTTTGTGTGTCTCTGTGATTTCCTTTGACACGCTTTGAACTTCTCTTTAAGGGTTTGGTAAACTAATTTCAATTGTATTTTGTACTTTGATATGTGTGTATGTTTGAACTTTCACATTCATTTTGTATGATGTTTGAACTTTAGTGTGAAGTGTGTTTGAACTTTAAACATTCACATTTTGTGTGTTCGTATTTTGACACGTTTGAACTTTTAAGTGTTTGGTTTGTGTGTAGTTGAAGTAACTTTTTGTGAAGTGTTTTTAAATTAGATATGTGTTCACTTTAGTGTGTTTGTAGTTTGGTATATTTGAACTAACTTAATGTATCTTTAAACTTTAGCATTTACTTTGTATATTTGTGAAGTGTGTGTTTGAAAATACTATGTGTGAAATGAACAAATATTGTGTGAAATGTGTTTCAATTGTGACAACCATTTTGTTGTGTTTTTACTATGGCATGTGTGCTTAAACTTTAGCATTTGCATAATATATGTTTGAAGTGTGTGTTTGAACAAACTTTGTGTGAAATACGTTTTAACAGTGGCAACCACTTCAATTGTATTTGTATTTTGACATGTGTATGTTTGAACTTTCACATTCACTTTGTAGGAAGAGAGTACTAACTTTGATGCTCACTTTATGGTATATGTTTGAATTTTAGTGTGAAGTGTGTTTGAACTTTGACATTCACATTTTGTGTGTTCATATTTTGACATGTTTGAACTTTTAAAGTGTTTATTTTGTGTGTAGTTGAAGTCACTTTTTGTGAAGCATTTTTAAATTAGGTATGTGTTCACTTTAGTGTGTTTGTAGTTTGGTATATTTGAACTAACTTAATGTATCTTTAAACTTTAGCATTTATTTTGTATATGTTTGAAGTGTGTGTTTGAAAACACTATGTGTGAAATGAACAATTATTGTGTGAAATGTGTTTCAACTGTGACAACCATTTTGTTGTGTTTTTACTATGGCATGTGTGTGTTTAAACTTTAGCATTTGCATAATATATGTTTGAAGTGTGTGTTTGAAAAAACTTTGTGTGAAATACGTTTTAACATTGGCAACCACTTCAATTGTATTTGTATTTTGACATGTGTATGTTTGAACTTTCACATTCACTTTGTATGAAGAGAGTACTAACTTTGATGCTCACTTTATGGTATATGTTTGAATTTTAGTGTGAAGTGTGTTTGAACTTAAGCATTCACATTTTGTCTGTTTGTATTTTGACATATTTGAACTTTTAATTGTTAACTTTGTGTGTAGTTGAAGTAACTTTTTGTGAAGCATTTTTAAATTAGGTATGTGTTCACTTTAGTGTGTTTCTAGTTTGGTCTATTTACTTTGTATATGTGTGAAGTGTGTGTTTGAAAACACTATGTGTGAAATGAACAAATATTGTGTGAAATGTGTTTCAACTTTGACAACCATTTTGTTGTGTTTTTTATATGGCATGTGTGTGTTTAGTGTGTTTGTAGTTTGGTATATTTGAACTAACTTAAATGTATCTTTAAAGTTTAGCATTTACTTTGTATATGTGTGAAGTGTGTTTGAATTTTGACATTCACATTTTGTGTGTTAATATTTTGACATGTTTGAACTTTTAAAGTGTTTATTTTGTGTTTAGTTGAAGTAACTTTTTGTGAAGCATTTTTAAATTAGGTATGTGTTCACTTTAGTGTGTTTGTAGTTTGGTATATTTGAACTAACTTAATGTATCTTTAAACTTTAGCATTTACTTTGTATATGTTTGAAGTGTGTGTTTGAAAACACTATGTGTGAAATGAACAATTATTGTGTGAAATGTGTTTCAACTGTGACAACCATTTTGTTGTGTTTGTACTATGCCATGTGTGTGTTTAAACTTTAGCATTTGCATAATATATGTTTGAAGTGTGTGTTTGAACGAACTTTGTGTGAAATACGTTTGAACATTGGCAACCACTTCAATTGTATTTGTATTTTGACATGTGTATGTTTGAACTTTCACATTCACTTTGTATGAAGAGAGTACTAACTTTGATGCTCACTTTATGGTATATGTTTGAATTTTAGTGTGTGTTTGAACTTTAGCATTCACATTTTGTCTGTTCATATTTTGACATGTTTGAACTTTTAATTGTTTACTTTGTGTGTAGTTGAAGTAACTTTTTGTGAAGCGTTTTTAAATTAGGTATGTGTTCACTTTAGTGTGTTTGTAGTTTGGTATATTTACTTTGTATATGTGTGAAGTGTGTGTTTGAAAACACTATGTGTGAAATGAACAAATATTATGTGAAATGTGTTTCAACTTTGACAACCATTTTGTTGTGTTTCTACTATGGCATGTGTGTGTTTAGTGTGTTTGTAGTTTGGTATATTTGAACTAACTTAAATGTATCTTTAAAGTTTAGCATTTACTTTGTACATGTGTGAAGTGTGTTTGAAAACACTATGTATGAAATGTGTTTCAACTTTGACAACCATTTTGTTGTGTTTTTACTATGGCATGTGTGTGTTTAAACTTAGCATTTGCATAATATATGTTTGAAGTGTGTTTGAAAAAACTTTGTGTGAAATACATTTTAACATTGGCAACCACTTCAATTGTATTTGTATTTTGGCATGTGTATGTTTGAACTTTCACATTCACTTTGTATGAAGAGAGTACTAACTTTGACACTCACTTTTTATACTTTGATTACTAACTTTGAACTTTAGTGTGAAGTGTGTTTGAACTTTGACATTCACATTTTACTTTGTGTAGTTGATGTAACTTTTTGTGAAACATTTTTAAATTAGGCATGTGTTCACTATAGTGTGTTCGTACTTTGGTATGTTTGAACTAACTTAATGTATCTTTAAACTTTAGCATTTACTTTGTAAATGTGTGAAGTGTGTTTGAAAATACTGTGTGAAATTAAAAAATATTGTGTGAAGTGAACTAAGTGAAATTAAAAATGCTTCAACTTTAGTGTGATGTGTGTTTGAACTTTGGGATTTGTGTGCATTTGTACTTTGACATTATTGAACTTAAGTGTTTATTTTGTGTGTTTGAAGCATTTATTTGTTTGAAAGTTAATTTTGAAATTTACTTTGTGTGTGTTTGAATTATTATTGACATTCATTTTTTGTTGTTTATGTTTTAACTTTGTCATGATTGAAAAAATCCCATGTGTTGTGTTTATTTTGTGTGTTGAAGTTTTTTTTTTTTGAAACATGTTTAAATTTGGTATGTTTGAATAAAATCCATTTGTTTGAACACATTTGTATGCTTAATTTCATGTGAGGTTAAACTATGGCATGTGTTCATTTTTTGTTTTGTGAAATGTATTGTAACTTTGAAAATTATTTTATATGAATTGTGTTCGTGTGTTTGAAAGTTGATTTTGAAATTTACTTTGTGTGTGTTTGAATTATTATTGACATTCATTTTTTGTTGTTTATGTTTTAACTTTGTCATGATTGAAAAAACTCCATGTGTTGTGTTTATTTTGTGTGTAGAAGTTTTTTTTTTTGAAACATGTTTAAATTTGGTATGTTTGAATAAAATCCATTTG
The DNA here is from genome assembly GCA_007258455.2 of Sequoia sempervirens. Lineage (NCBI taxonomy): Eukaryota > Viridiplantae > Streptophyta > Pinopsida > Cupressales > Cupressaceae > Sequoia > Sequoia sempervirens. Next base: position 15,482 of record VDFB02233985.1, on the reverse strand, counting down.
TTTGAACAAATTTGTATGCTTAATTTCATGTGAGGTTAAACTATGGCATGTGTTCATTTTTTGTTTTGTGAAATGTATTACAACTTTGAAAATTATTTTATATGAATTGTGTTCGTGTGTTTGAAAGTTGATTTTGAAATTTACTTTGTGTGTGTTTGAATTATTACTGACATTCATTTTTTGTTGTGTATGTTTTAACTCTGTCGTGATTGAACAAACTCCATTTGTTGTGTTTGAAAATTAATTTGGCATTCTCTTTGTGTGGTATTTATTTGTATTTGAAATAACTTTGGCATTCATTTTGCATGAAGTGTCTTTGAATTAACTTTGACATTCACTTTGTGTGGCATGTTTAAAATTTCTCATGTTTGAGAAAATTCCATGTGCAATATGTAACTTTGGCATTTACTTTGTGTGAAGTGTGTTAGGAATTAAATTTTATTTGTTTGTTTGTTTGTCTGTGTTTGTTTGAAAGTTAATTTTGCATTTACTTTATTTGATGCTTGTTTGAATTAACTTTGGCATTTATTACATGTGCACATGTTGGAATTTTGGGATTTATTTGTTGGAAAGAACTTCGATTTAGACTGTGTGGAGTGTGTGTATAAAAAAGCTTCAATAATGTTCACTGTGTATAAAAGAACTTCTATTTATTCCTCTCCTAGCAAATTCCTATTGCTTTTCTCTTTGTTTCCTCTATTTATATTCTTCTCTCAATGTTTTCTTTCAATTATTTATTATTGTTATTTTTTAAAATTTATTTTAATTATCTAAAAGAATTTTCAACATTAATTAAAAAATAAAATAATCAATTAAATATTATTTAATTATTTTTTTGTAATATTTAATTTCTAAAATATTTTCAAGATAATTAAAAAAATCTTTTAATTTAAATTTAATTCAAGAAAATTTCAATACTATGAAGAGTAGCTTATTTTTTTTGTAAATATTTTTCTCATGAAAATAATTTTTTTTTTTCCACTTAAATGTTGATCCACTATTTTAATTTAAAGTATTTTTGAATTATAATAATATTTAAATATTTAAATTTTATCATTATTTATTTAATCTATCAATATTTAATCATTTACCATTTTTAGGACTAATTATCAATATTTAATTTTACCATTTTTAAAACTAATTCCATTTTAATCTAAAATATTTTAAAAACAAATTATCAATTATAAAGTTTTTAAGAGTACTAGAATGAAGGGGTTATGTTATATGACCCCCTTAAGTTATGCATCATACGCTTAAGTTATGCATCATCATAATGCATATAAGTAAAATTCATATATTATTATTTTAAACAAGTTTTAGAATAATTGTGGTATAATCTTTGCATCTCATTAGAATTTTCCCATCTGATATTTCTTTATCATATTGATCCTACTAAAATTTAAATTGGTCTATTATTTTGTTGCAATACTCTATTCTTTGTTGACATATTTACACTTTATGCAATTATACTGCCACAATTACTCAACTATTAATTGCACATCTTCTCCTTTTACTAATGTATCTACAAACCATCAAATAAATCAATCTACTATTCGCCTTCATTTGGTATCAGAGCCACTAAAATTTGTGCCTATGAATGAAGAAAATAGTGTGAAGATTGGTGTGATGGAAATTTATTTTAGCCCTATGAATGGAAAAAAATGGTGTGAATATTGGCATGATGGACATTGGTTTTAGCTATGTGAATGAAGAAAATGGTGTGAAGATTGGTGTGAAAATGGTGTGACAGAGATTTGTTTTAGCCCTATGAATGATGAAAATGGTATGAAAATTGGCATGATGGAGATTCGTTTTTGTGAATGATGAAAATGGCATGAAGATTGGTGTGATGGAGATTCGTTTTATCCTTATAAGTGATGAAAATGGCATAAAAATCAGAGTAATGGAAATTCATTTTAGCCATGTGAATGATGAAAATGGTGTGAAGATTGGCATGATGTTTATTCTTAGCCAAATGATGAAAATGGCATGAAGATTGGAGTGATAGAGATTCATTTTAGCCATGTGAATGATGAAAATGGCATGATGGAATTTTGTTTTAGCCCTATGAATGATGAAAATGGCATGATGGAGATTCATTTTAGCCACATGCATGATGACAATGGCATGAAGATTGGCATGATAAAGATTTTTTTTAGCCATGTGCATGATGACAATGGAATGAAGATTGGTGCGATGGAGATTTGTTTTAGCGAACTTGGTGGAGGACATGCAAAAAGAGGTTCTCATAAAATATTGTTGTGAGACTTGTTCAAACCCAACAACCAAGAAGCCAAAGACTTGGATAGGGAACTCAATACATAAGATTTTAGGTTCTTGATAATCTAAGAATTGTAGAGCAAAATTTGCGTTCTTACTATCCATAACCATGATATGGACAATATCATAATTCCTAAAATCATATTCATTTTCCTTATTCTACATATAAATAAATTTTGGAATCAATAATTGGAAGTGTTTGATAGGGAAATAAAGGCTTTTTAAATGATTGGGCCAAAAAGACCATATTAAAATTGAAGGTTTGTGTTCATTGAATCATTTTTGGTTCAGTCAATTACATGATTATTTTGGACTGTTTCCTTCTTGTATATATTATGAAGCATATTTCCCTCTCATCTGGTATTAATAGGTATGCACAAATCTAATCATTCTATTAATAGAAAATTACTCTATTTAGATATTAATGTTAAATTTTCTTTTACATTGAAGTTTGGATAGTTTTGAGATGATAAGAATGAAACTATAAGGGAGTTGGTGATAAAATTAGGTCACTTTGTTTCATGTTGGGCTAGATAATGAAATAATTTTATTGCATGGAAGGAAGTGTTTACTTTGCTTCTCAATAATTGAAGATTATTGATTAGAAGTTTCAGCCATTTTAGCAACAAAAAATTGACTTGAGATGTCAATTATTCCCAAGATAACATCAACTTTAAATATAGAAAGAATTCAATTTCCCTGTATGACATAATCAAAAGTAGGAGCATCTGAAAGGAGGCAAGCTTCAGACAAAATTGGAGCCCTTGGGAAAGACAAATCAGATGGGAAGATCTAAGATATCTTATTCACTTTTGGATGTTATGAATTGGAAGTAGTGCAAGTTTCAATTAGAGTTAAATTTTTTAAGATTTTCAAAACTAGGAACATATGTTCTATTATGGTATTGAAACAACTCATCACTATTAAAAATATATCCTTTAAATATTATATCTATTTGATCAACTTCTAAAATAGCTTTGACTTCATCAAACTAAGGATCTTATTTTTGTTTCACTAATAGTTGATCTTTGAAAGTGGTTTCTATAGCCTTCATATGTCTTCTTCTACTTAAAGAATTTGCTAAACTTCTTTTTTTACCATTTATGTAAGAAATCTCAAAATTATATTTACTTAAGAATTTCAAATTTTCTCATTGTCTTCCATTCAAAAATATATTTCAACATTTCGTTGTCACATCCCTATAAAAATTAGAATTCATTTTGTGTTAATTGTTATTTGTCCTAATGTAACTTAGACAAAAGCTAAACCTTGAACTTATAACCATGTCTCCACCCCTTATTTTGGATGTTCATCAAAACTTAATTATTAATATAATAGATTTAAGCACTTTAAGTGGCCATTTGAAATAATTATTAAATAATCGATAATTATGAATTTAATGTTGTTATTTAAATTTTGGCACGGTATATTTCTATGTTTTTTTTTAGAATAACCATGAAAATGGTTTGAGGAAGTGGATGAGTTTTGCAGGTGCTCAAGGTGCAATAAAAAGTAGACCTGACAACTTATTTCGAGAATGAACCTCCAAATCAGTAACCTAGTTTGACTAGTATAAGTCAATTCACTCTAGTTACTCCACCCAAATTGAGAGTTTATTGGTCATGCTATTAGTAGTGCTTGAATTGTGTAAGTTTCTTCGCCTTAATAATGGGTGAGCCTTTTATTCCTTATGAACATTTTCAAATTAAGCCCTAAGATGACTCAAAAGAAAATAAAAAATAAAATAAGATTGACCAATTTAAACACATACCTCACCATTTGGATATAAAATAAACAAACAAATAAATAAAACATAAGAAAAGAATTTGAAATAAAATATAAGTTAAAAATAAGGGAAAATGTGAGTGAAATAAAAGAGAAATAAAATTTAAGATGAGAGCCAATGAAAAGCTAAGGGAAATAAATGAATCATGGGAAGCATGAAGTTGTAGGTTTCAATGAGAGCGAGAGGGTATCTTTCATGTCTGTCATGCCACATATAACCCTCATTTGTGAGGAGAGGGGCACCCAAATGAGGTAACTACTATGCCATTATAATGTATAGCATCCATGTTTTAGAAGCACCTAAAATTTAGGCACCTAGGAAAAATGGACAAACAACTCACCTTAAAAACCCTACAACCCTTCATTAGCAAAAACATGTTGTAATGATGAAAGAGATAGGTTTGAGAGGAGAAGAGAAGTAGAAGTGTGGGAGAAACAGAGGCATGAAGGGAAAAAGTATCAACATAAGAGCCCAAAAGTGGTGTTGGGAAGGCACGAGAAAAGTATTATGCCCATACAAGGAAAGACCACCCTCAAAGGTTTCATTTTTACTTGTTTAAACAATTAAATCTCTACATTATATGTTTATTTACCTTCAATCTTGTTGGCAGTCACCTAGGGCTCAAAAATATTAGTTGTTTTATCAATAAAGTAGAGTTTTATATGGTATCCTTAATATTAACATATTGTATACACCAAATACTACACAAGGACATGCTCCCATTATATATATTGTCCATGTTGTCTATGCTTAGTTGGGAACCGATTGCAGGAACTTTACCTTTACCTTTTCATTACCTAAACTCCAATTATGCTTTGAACTAGCAATGATAAAAAAATAAAGTGAACAAATGTGAAACTCAACATTGCACAGAGGAGAATAAGAATACCAAAAATAACTCAGTTGGACTGTTCCATAGGAACATCTTACCTAAGATTTAATTTGGATCTATTTAAGCATATATATATGTCTTTTTTATGGTAGAGTAAAAATCATAGCCTTGAACATATTATTTTCAACATCATCAACATTAAAAGAGGATCACCATATTATTATTTTTAACATATTGGGACTATTGCATATTTGGGGAGCCTGATGTAACTAAAACAACCCCATTGCTACCATATTACTTTATCAACAACAACAAACATTTATCTCCATTGACTACCTTTAACATCTAAATGGTGATAAACCTATTAAAGTAATCAACAATAAAAAAATTCCTTCATTTTGGACCTCCAACTACAACAATCAACCTACTATTTTCTCTTACTTGATCTACTTATGGGCCCTGGTGTAGGCATGTTCATAATATCCTTTTGGTCTAAACCATTAAGGTTGCTTAGAAAAAGGGAACCATCAAATCAGACATTGAGCCTTTGTTTAAGATAAAAATATAAATTTGTCATTGACAATAAAGTGTGACATAGTGACAATCAACATTCCTTAGAGACAGTATTGCCTCCAAAAGACATTTGTTAGAAAATTTGAGTGGTGGGGAAAGTAAGATCCTAGCTCGATAAATTAGACTTTTAATTATTAATCACATCCTTGGACACCTAGAATTAATATGTCTTGCACTAATGAAGGGTCTAAGGGTAGATGGTGTTGGTCTATAAGTGTTTACAATTATTTTAGTCACCTAAATCCATTCCTTATACCTATTAGAATTCCATAGATTTGTAATGTAAGCTATTAGAACACCAGTAGGACTAAGCTAGAGAAGGCCCATGTGTGAACCTCTGAGATATTTGAGCAATGATAAGTAGTCATTGAATTGTGTTAATGATCAATGTTTGGGTTACTTCTAGGGACTAGTTGACGTTCACTTGGTTCACAGAGGTGGATTGCTAGGGCTATTTTTGCTATGATACAATAACAGGTAGTAGGTTGTCATTTGACCATGTTAATGGAGGATTCCTATAGCTATTGTTGTATCTTTTGGATTAGTCGACATTCACCTAGTTCACGGAGGTGGATGGATAGGGGCTATCCAAGATTTGATATAGTAACTGTTGTATAGGTAGGTACCCTACCATGTGGGTAATAGTAACTAGAGCTAACCATTATATCAAGAGGGTTCACTGGAAATTACCTACAACACAGGGGTGACAAGTTCCAAGTGCTACCTAGGATTGTGAAGAAGATAGCTAACAATATCACTAAGGTCACAAGGTGGTATATGTCAAAAGCTACTTCTTCCTGGGAGGATAGAGTTGTTACTAGTGGCCTATAGGTGATTGAAGTTGAAATCCACTAGGTTATGGTAGGTTCACTACTTTGGAATTATCTATTAATCTATATGACCCTTGGATCGAAGGATGGACCCTTGGTGTAGTGTGGGATGGATAGAGTTGTTACTGGTGCAGTATAGGATACCTTGAATCCTCTACCTAGTAACCAATTCCCTTGACCCATACTACCCCCTTAGATGGTGCAAAAGACCAAGGAACAAAGGAGACCCCTAGTGTAGTGTGCAATACATCATCATTTATTTTCTATAGGGATGCACTAGAATGGGATGGGAGTGAGTCACCCTTCTCTTTACATACTTATCTTGCACTCACCTTGTACCTTGGACCCATGGTGTAGTATGGGATGCATCGAAGCCTCTTCATAGCTAAGCCTTGACCAAGCTAGTTACCTTTCAAGCCCACAATTGAAACACTTACAGGTTTGTCCTAGAATAGATTTTTGGGTCCACTTGGTTGGGGTGGACATGGTAGTGTTTCATGTGGTTGGGTTTGGTGCACCCCAAAAGGACATAAAAGTCATTAAGATTTACCCATCCTACTCATGCCAAGTAACCAAAAAAAAGATTCTTCTTTTTGGTAATTGGTTTCTAGACATATCAATTATGTAAAATTAAAAAAAAAATCTACTATTGAATATGGAAATCGATATTGTAATTTTTATTTGTGAAATTGTATTGCAACAACAAAAAAAGAATTTCTCTCATGGCTAGCTTTTTACATTCATGATCAATTTTCAATTCAAATGGTTTTCCTAATAAGAAATATCTCCATTTTTGAACTACATGCATTATTGATTCCAATGTTAAATCATGAGGTACACAATTTTAATTTAGGGTGAATGCAAGATCACGATGAGTCAAAAAATTCCTCTAAGTGACAATGAAAATACTAAAAGATAGACTTAAGCAACTTCACATGAAAATTTAAATAATTTATTAACAAAATTTTAAAAATATGTAGGAATAGAATTTGTGAAAAATCAAATGTAGTTTATATGCTACTATTTTCTTTGGGAGAAATAAATTTACTTGGTAAAATTTGAAATTTTAATGAAGCATTATAATTTTTTTTTAAAATGTGTCATTCTGCCCAACCTAAGTATGAGACTTTTTTTCAATCTTTAAATAGAACTAAAGGACACGCCTAGATGTAAAACATACTATTTTGAAAATTATCTATAAGTAAATAATTAGTTATGATTTTCCTACTAGTATATTTTAAAAATATTAAAAATAATTTTCTCACCAATCTAACTTGGTAAAAATATGATTTTTTTTTTCCTAAAATCTATAGCTAGTGAAGCATAGATTGTGACACATATTTTGGATTTGAAGAAGATGAAATAGTTTGAAAGTTTTGGATGTTCTTTAATTAGTCTCAATCAAGACTTCAGACATAGTGCATGTATAAAGTCATTAATAATTACTTATCAAATTTATAATCATATCTTATATGTGTAGAATGTTGATTGTTTCCAATATAAACACTTTTCATTTCATCAAATTCAGATAAAGAAAAAGGTCATCAACATGAAGAATGAAGTCACAAAAAGAGGATGAAACTTCTAAACACATTGGACTGGTTGACCCATCAAGCTTGACACTCCCAAGCCTAAATCCAATATACTCTTGAGGCAAAAGGTTCATGTCAAAAAATGGATATTTGTCATGAATATTTTTATTAATAGATATCAAATTTAAATAATAGATATATATTTTATAAGAGTGTTTTTTGTTCAATTTATGTGTTAACAAATAGATATCCATTTTGGTCATGGTGAAAAATGAACAAAATCATTTATTGGGCCTCTAGTAACAACCCCCACAAATGCTTTGATCTCAAGAAGATCGTGATTTTTGCACATTATAGACAAAATCATGCTTTTGTACACTCTTTGACACAAAATTTGATTATATTAATTTGGCCGTCGTCTCACGAACCCCAAAGGACAATTAAACAATAATTACTGCCCAATTTTTTTTTTTTAAGTTAACATAACATACATGTAATACACATTAAGTCATAACATGAATTTCATTTAAGTAGATTCACTAACACATACATCCTTAGGTACACGAGTCATTACGAGACTTAGATCCACACAACGACAATAAAGAATAAAAGCCAAAGATAGAATCCATAACAAGTAAACATTAATAAATGCAACACATACATGATATATCATTAATAAGAAACCATTTGTGTACATAAATACAACATATACATGACTAACTCAACACATTGAATAACAACTACCATGGCCAATATTCACACAAGGTTTAACGTTACATTACAGTACAATGTTCAAGAGGTACAATGATACAAAAGTGTTTCCAAATATGAATGGAAACCATACAATAAGGTAACATGATACAACTGAAAGATGAATACACAATATCATAACTGGCTCCAAGACGGATACAACTCTGGAGTCGCCGCAAATAGCACCAATCTGCACCTCTCGATCCTCGACTGGGGACCCAATGGGGTGCTTAGCACGTTCCACCTGACCACGTGGGTCCGAAGACCCACCCCCCGTGCTAAGGAGCTGACAAGAAAGAAACCTCAACCAAGAACATCCAAATAGGGAACCACAAGACTCAATGTCATACAAAAGTATCATAAAAACTCAAGGATTACAATGACATACTCAACAACATTCATGAGTCAACATAATAAAATAAAGCTATGAAAACTCATCACAATTAACCCAAGCAATAACAATTACACAAGTCACCAAAGAACATTCGTAAATCATTTTCACAAGAATCTGAATCAACCATAAGAGTACAAAACCAGAAGAACCGATACAACATCCAAAAGACATTTCCAGAGGCAACAAAGAACAAGGCATACAGGTGTCTAGTGGAGAGTGTCATCGCATAGCTCTCATGGGATCTCCTGGCCCTTCCTCCAATTTGAGGCGCCGGCACCCATCTATGGATCTCTGGCCCTTCCTCCTACTTGAGGCGCCGACACCATAGGGTAGCTCATGCGGAGCCAATAACCTCTCATGAAGACGAGATTACGACTTTTCCGACCACGGCCTTCTCAGTCTATCATTAGTCTATGATAGCCCTAATGCATAGACGAGGTATCCAATATTTATTATCTTGTGTGTTTTACTACCCATCCCCTAAATTCTATTTTTAGGTTATCACTTGTTTAACTACTCTTACGTGGGTTCTCCTGTGCACTTCCTCTTACCCGAGGCGCCGGCCCCCACGAAGAGCCACTCTCCCTAGAGACCCAACAAACAACAAAACCAAGGGTTGTACCATCATAATTTGAACAAAGAATCACAACATAAAGGCATGCGAGGCATTACCCATCTCGCTAACAAGTACAAAATCAGAGTCTCAACAATTCCCATACAACCCTTTCAAAATCATGATACCAAGACACTTGCCACATCAAGGGCACATAAAGTGAGAACATCAACTGTCAATTCATCTCAAGCCTCTGGAAGCCAAAAAGAATGAAAACCCACAAACAAGGGTAAAATGAAGCAACAAGAGTTTTTCCCCAATAATTCCAACACAAGGATAAAATTTCCCTCAAATATGAGATTAACTCAGAAAAAGCCACACAAGAAAGTTTCATCAAACCCCATCACAAATCAAAACGACCACAATACCAACTTTGCATCAAAGGGAGACCTCTATTTTCCCCGCATAGGCTATCCAACCACACATTACTCAACGAACTTACAAATTGACTCAAAAACAAAATAAAAATAAATAAATAAAATCATTGATCATGACAACAAAACCATCACCCAATACATGAACTTAAGGCGAAAATCAATCCACTCCAATAAAGAAATCAATCATATACCAATGTTCTATGTAACGATCCTTATAAAGGACAGAGAGACAACAATGAAATGAGTAGAAGAGAGTAAGACATTCAAAAGATCGTGAATTTCCTTTCATTCACCTAACGTAAGTACACAATTGATCAAGACAACCATAACATGGAAAACTCCACTTTTCATGAATTCTAATTCAACCATTCCACTTGTAAATAACCAAATTAGAAATGAACTAATCCATCAATGTTTACACAAATCATCAAATATTTACATAAAGAGTATCACTTAATCAAATTACACTTTAGTTTGCACTCCATATGGATTTATGTAAAATTATTGAAGAAAACTAATTAAATATATATTCTTTCCTTATGATGCAAGAACCTAAGGACTATCCTCTAATGTAAGTCAAAACTATTATATTTCTTTCCTTTCTAATAATTTCCAATTCATATTACTTATCTACGAACATTAACTTCACAAGAGTAATGAAATAAAGCTACGCTACCTATTGACATAATTAGGCTAGCTAATATATCTAATCTAATCGCTTAATTACTAAATTCTCAATTTAGTAACTCAACTTGAATGAGGCCCCTACTTCCTAACACAATCAAATCAAACTCATAATCTGCTCTAAGTGTTCGAACAAAAGCCCCACAATATCACTGACTCCCATCCTTCAGCTTGAGATCAAGATGCAACTTATTATAAACATGATATATACATATATGAATTTAAATTCAATATTGTAAAATGTAAATCAAATAATCATACAGAGATATATATATCAACACACATACCTATATATCGTTACCTATGAATCTGAACACCAAATTTTTACCAAGGATACTCGTGAGCACATAAAAAATAAAACTGAGGTCATGCATAAGTCGACCAAGGATATTCGACGTCCTCCTAGTTTCCATGAAATAAAACATACTCTATACTAAGTCTTAGGACAGGACTAAACCGATCTGTTAACTTCTAACAGGATGAAGGGAATTAATTAAATTTCTACAGCCTTCTATTTTCAAGTATAGAAGATGGGCCAGGTTGCGAATAGAATCAGGGAGGCTACTAAATTTACTAAACCTTTGCAAGTCTAAATGTTGCAGCTGTGATAGGTGGCTAATGGTTTCAGGGAGGCTATTTAATTTTGTACAATGCCTTAGCTCTAAATGTTGTAACTATGGCAGGTTGCCAAGTGTATTAGAAAGCGAATATTGTAATTTGGGAATATCGCCATCTCCTTGCATTATTATCAAATCCCAAATTCTTTGCACAAGCCTAAAGGAAAGGAGGCAGATGAGGTGCAATTACGTGACTTCAGAGAAGGAGCAACATTATGCTAGTAATTAACAATATTTTATTTTTCGAGTATTGCAACTGCGATAGATTGTCAAAAGAATCGAACTGGTTACTTAAAGCTTTACAAATTTCCCATTATGTTCAGACATCACAGCTGGGACAGGTTGACACAAAAATCAGAGAGATTATTTAAATGTCTACAACATTCTATTTTCAAGCACTGTATATGTGACAGGTTGCCAGTGATATCAGGAAGATTATATAAACCTCTACAACCTTCTTTGTTCCATTCTTGCGACTGTGATAGATCGTTAATGGAATTGAGAGCTTATCTAGCAATCCACTCCCTTCGATGTTCAAGTGTGAAGCTATGACAAATTGTGAATCATTTAAACCATTTGTTTTAGAAGTACAAATCTGCACAGTGAGTTTATCATCACAAGAAATAATTGAAACAATCAACATAAATTTTTAGTATGAAGATGAATCACAGACCAAGAGGTAAGTCTGGCTTACACAAAGTCAATATAGACATAGGGAATGAGGTCGTGATGAAGGCCTAACACAGGATGACCATTGGATAACAAATACCAGGCTATGGAACTACAAATTCAAATTACCCATTATCAATGTATGGCACAGGGAAAATAAATTCATAAGAGCGACAAGGAATCTTGAAGGCATGATCAAAAGAGTCCGAGCAATACTAAAAGCATAGAGACTACAATCAAATCACACAGCCGTACCTATCTTTATACCTTCCATTTTCAAGTCTATTGATTTTCAATTAAACAACATTTAGCAATCTTCTATCCTATAATGCATTGATGGTATTACACAGAAATGTGGTCAGGTGGAGTTATATTTACCAATCATGACTCTATAGATTCATCATCCAGTTGATAAAAGGATCTAGATTTCAGAAATTGACTTATGTAATTAGTAGCTATATAGTTACATAATGCTTGGGAATATAATGTTTACACTATGGATTTAAGGTTTAATGTGGAACCAGGAATTTTATTCATCATTTAAAATTTATAAGCATTTAGTAATCTTAACGATTGGTTATGCATCATTCCTAATATTTTATCATTTGTTAGTTTCTCTCGCAGTTGCTCCTAGAAACGCTAAAGCATGTAAACAGACATTTTAAAGAAAAACTGGAGCAAAACAAAGGAATGGTAATAACATACCATCACGAGTCCAAATGATTGGATACCAAGTGTAGTGAATTAGATCAAATTCCTAACTTGGATACAAAAGACAACGAGTTACAAATTCCACTACCCCAGCTGGAACAGCTCGCTCAAGAGCAAATTGGATCTGGCCATGATCATTTGTGAATACCTCATAACACACCCTCTTTTTTGGTGTAAGAGTCACTGCAGATGAAGATGGCTGCAAAATTTTCCTTAAAGGCATGGCTCATTTCCTTTTTCCATTCCTACCAAAGAAAAGCCCCCTCCCCCGATAAAGCACCGAAAGGACAAAAAAAAGGAAAATCTTATCTCTAAGATCCCCAACACCGCAAGTTTCCTGATTTAACTCTTGCTTTGAGTTGTGCATGTGCACTAGTTTCTATTTTACCATCTTTTATCGCTTTTACTAATCAGTTAAAATCAGGTATTTCTCTTTTATTTAAAACTTAGAATGCTTTTCAATTCTCCGTGAGGCATGCATGAGCACTTTTTTTTTAGCTTTTTCCATCTTTTTTCTATTTTTTTCGTTTGCTTTAACCTTCGTTCCAAATCTTATCTTTGAGCTTTAATTGGAGTCACGTTAGCTTTCCCTATTCAAAGATTATCCTTCTAACTTTCATTTTGTTTTAAATAATTATTATTCAAAACATTTCTATTTAAATCTTATTATTCTCTCCTATTAAATAATTACCCTTGCACAATAATGGGTTTTCAATTATTATTAATTACCGTTCAAAGCCATACTATTTTTTTATAGCTTAATTTCATTAATTATTTAATATTAAAATTTCTTCTTTATACTTCATAATTTAATTTATTCTAAATCACTTAATTAAAATAATTATCTTATCTTCATTTAATTCATCCATTTATAATTATATTACTTTCACCTTTAAACAATTGGTTTCAAATGACAATACAACTATGAAATATTAAGTCTAGTTTTAATTTAAACTAACTCAAATGACCTTATAATTGAATTAATTTAATTAATCCAATCTAGACATACTGTTAGTGTTATCACATAATTTAAAGATCAAATTAAATAAACCAATCATAAAATCATCATATCATTATCAATCAACCAATAACACTGAACCGACATGACCACCCACCAATAACTTACAGGAACATCAAGGACGATAGAAACGGAGGAGCACTACATTAATTATTAGGTTGATTTTTTTGTATAATGTCCAACAATAGTCATTGTAAAGCCAAAAGAAAGAGAAAACTTGAAGTGGAGGAAATAAAAGCAATTATGAAAAAATATAGAGGAAGGAAGATAGTTGGGATAAAAGGTATGATGGATATTTTTGAAGGTGAAGGTTTTTCTTTACCTTTAAAAGACATTCAAATTGAAGTTTTTAATGTTGAATATAATGAAATATTTTTAAAAAATAAAATAATTATGATATTGAAAATAAAAATGTTGAACATGAAAGTGAAAATTGTGTAAAATATTATGAAACAACTATTGACAAGAGTAATATCATATATAAAAAGAAGAAAAATATATGCATATGTTTGAAGAATATGGATAGAAACCCCATGATATTGAAATTGTACTCCATCATTCACTTGTTCATAACATTAACAAAGTTGATAACACACATGAAATAATGAAAATCAATGTATCTCCAAATTGCATAAGAAGAGTGAACCTTTCTAAAGAAGAAAATGAAATTCTGCATCCATCATTTTCTAATGAACCTGATAAAATTGTAAGACATTCTAGAACCCCAACATGGTTACTTGAAATTAATGAGAACATAATAGAAAGTATTGAAGGAAAGTGGTCATCATGAAATTTTTGGTTGTGGCTTAAAAAAAAATCAATGAATATTTTTCCAATAAACCATTAATTGAACAATGCCAACTTTTTGTATTACTAAAGATGTATAAAATGAGACCTTTACTAAATACATTAAAGGTTTAGGTAAGCAAAATGTTTGGTCAAAAGAAAATTATCCTTAAAAGTATTTTTAAAGCACTCAATTTTATTGGAAAGATTAGTAAGAAGAAAAATAAAAGTTGCTCGTAGAGTAATAACAAACTCAGTAGCAAGTAAAAAATTAATTAAGACAACAACAACCAATCTAATGATAAATCTCACTTGGCACAAAAATCAGAATGTTGTTAATGATGGTGTAATAGAAGCAAAACATGTTAAAAAATACAATAACAAACACCATCACATTATGAAAACAAATTCCAATAACAAAATATTCAACATAGCATCACAATACTTCAAGGAAAGCCTAGGAAAAACAATCAACCCAAATGCAAATACACCCCTTTTGGGGAACCAATATAAGTGGTTTTTTATAAAATTTCCCAAGATTACTTGATTTAATTTCTAATGATAAATAGTTTTATGAAAATCAACATAAAGTCGCATGGTACAAAGATGATGAATATTTTGAATACTATAGGTGAAAAGTGATGAGAGTCACAACATGAGACTTAGAAAAGCACACAATAGAGGCAACAATAGAATTATTATTATTTATTGGAAATATGTTCTTGTTACAAATAAATTACATTCTAGAGGATCGAATCCTCACAAGCTGCAATACATGCAACATTTACTATTTCTAAAAAGAAATTCACCCTTTCCCAATACAATTTCCTCTATTCCAATCCCCCCCAGAATTCCAAAATGAGTCCTAAATAGCCTTTTTCCGGCTTGGAGCAAAAAATACAATTTGAATTTTGAATGTAGGCGGTTGGGCATTGAAATTTAAAATTTGAAATTTAGAAATTGAGTCCCGATTCAAAAATTGGCAATTTTTCAAAATTTTACCAACTTCTGGAAGCCATAAATTTTGATC
>VDFB02233983.1:0-11179 GCA_007258455.2 Sequoia sempervirens | reverse complement strand
AGCCAATTGACCTTGGCAAAGAAAAATTTGCAACAAAAGAATAAATAGTTGGTAGCTCAACATGATCTATATGAGTAAGAATTAGAAAATAATCATATGGACTTTTAGGGCTGAAAGGCCTAGTTAGAAAAGGAGCTTCAAGAGACAAAGTCCTCTCTTGACATAGAATTGGTGAACCACACCTAAGCCAAGGATAAATGGTATAAAGAGATAAGTAGCTTCAAAGATAAATACAGAATTAATAGAGGTTATTAATTCAAAATATATGGAGATTTCCTCTCTACAGATCTCTCTCCAAGCCTTCACTACGTAGTTAGATCTCATCCCATTAGCTCGATAAATATATATTTCTTATTGGGAAAAGTTTAAAGCCTTTTGCCTAACACTCTAGCCAACACTCTAGTTCATCTTGAAGGCAACAAAATTAAGCCAGGAGGTTCACAGAGCAATTGAGAAATTCCCACAGTTCATCTCAATGAAGATTCCTAAAGCAAAGAGTTTGTTGAGCAACCTATATTTGGTCTTTTATGAAGACCTAGTCAAAGTAGGGATCAAAGAATAAGATATTGCTGCCTAGACAACAAACAAATTCATCCATTGCCACTCAGCCTTCCAATGAACTAAAGCAGTCATAGCTACTTTGAACTAGATAATGGACGACATGTAGGAAATTTTCTCCCAACTAAGTGAGATGGGTCTGTCATCTTCATTCCTTGAAGATGGGTCGATTGCCACAACCGAGTAGATTGCATAAATAATTAAAGATGAGAAGCATGACCCAACCACTTTCCATAGTTTTAGCCACCCTCATATTGTAATATACATTGAATATGTTATTCATCCTCTTGCACAGTTACTTTTCCATTGTGAGGTGGGGGGTGGTTTACCTAAGACATTGCCTTATAAAGAAATGCTCGACCTAGGCATAGCACAGGAGAATTTGCACAATATAGCGAGACCATCCAAGGACAACTAGTTGCCCCTACAGGTAGCCCTTTCCAAGCTCTAACTTTTTTTCCAATAGATGGCACTCTGGTCTATGAACCAGAGAAAATTTTGGGTTCCACATTCCTCAAAGTGAAATGCCCCTGATAGTCACCAGAAGATATCAATACGAAATTCACCATTCTCCCTTCAGGTTTTGGTTTTTGGCTAAGTACTGGCCCATGTCTTCAAACAACTTCATCTACCCCTTTTTCATTGTCATGGCGGCCTCTACCACATGTACACTCATTGCTCTTTGAAGGATTTTCTCCTTGCTATTCTATTGGCCCCCTATATGGTCCCACATGTCTTCATCATGGGTTATTTTAGTTGCTTCCTTTCACTTCCTCGTCAATACCTGTCCACATGTCACATAGATCCCATTCACAAAAAGGTTTTGGGGGCCCCATAGGAAGCATAGATATTAAATTTTTTTGCCACATGTCATCTCAGTGCAAGATTTCAATGGAGGGAAAAATAAACCATGAGTGGTGAAATGCTACCATGCATCTCTTCAACGCATTCTTCTTCAATGCAAGGATTGAAGTGAACTATGCACTGTGATATGCTTCCATGTGTTCTAACTGCCTATCCAAAGATTTGACACTTGTCTACACGGGACTTTTTTGGGACCACTACCATCATTCATAGGGGATGCACCTAAGTAGAGGGCTGTCAAATGCTATGGCCCAAATCTTTTCTATTAGAATGATCAAGAGAAATCATTGCCTCAACATCATTGCTTAGAATTCAAACTCTTTTTGGTTGCTGCTTACCAAGTGGTGGAGGGTTCACTATAAATACTAATCTTTCCTTATGTTCAGAGGTTCAAAGGTTTGGAGTTTAAAGATTACATGTTACATGTTTTGAGTTCCCTAGGTCCAAGAATTATAGGATTTTAGAAAGACTGTAGGCCCTTTTTATTGTTTAGATTATTGCTCTAACTCATATATTGCGTCATTGTTTGGCCTCTATATTTCTTATGCTATTGATAAACTTTATATTGTGCCATTATTGTTTGAATGTTTTATTTTTCATACTTCTATAATTTGAATGCAATTTTACTAGTTTAGATCATGTCTTTTGACTCTTCCTTCAGTAAATGGGTGTGAAAATTATTTTATTTCATTGAATGAGCTATTCATGTTGCAATCTTTAATTTTTGTTACTCTAGTACATGGTAAATCGCTAAGCGGACCCTTAGACCATATCCAAAAGATAGGTTTATCATTCCTTTTATCTAAATCCTAGCTTATCACCCTAGTTAGAGCCTTTATTTTTATATCTTCTTTTGTTTCCCATTCCAAAACCCCAATTACAGAAGAAGTCAACTTCTTTAAAAATCTGAAGGTCACTCAGTTTAGTGCAATAAGTCCCCCGTAAACTAAGTTTCCCACAAAGGGTTGCTACCTTGCCAATTTTTGGCATCAATAGTAACCATCTCAACAACACCTCTCTCATCTTAAGACAAATAAAACCTCACCTCATTCTCCATGTATCCATGAGAACTGAAAAATAATCATCTCATGCTAAACTCCAAATGCATCATTGCACTATCATGAAATTCTTAAGCATATGACCAATGCACCCATAACACAAAGAATCACCAGACCACTGTCAAAGCTACAATCATCTAAATTAGAAAACTATAATGAGATATTTATCTTACCATCCCACTTACGATATCTCATGCTCAAAGTGAACATACCATCATCTCAAGAGAAATGCATCATGTTGAAACTCTAATGTGCAATCAAGAGTATACCATGAGAGAAAAAAATAAACTCTAAACCAACATCACCTATCAAGAAGCTCCAACACCTCAACCCAAAGACCCGAGAGTCCTCCATGGATCTGAGATGCTACAAATCCTCAAATAGTGTTCATATGCAAATGTGAAGAAAACCTTCTACATCAATAGGATCTAAGAGTCCCTCTGAAACATCTAGATCACTAAATAAAATCACTCAACACATAGTG
Organism: Sequoia sempervirens; assembly: GCA_007258455.2. Taxonomy (NCBI): domain Eukaryota; kingdom Viridiplantae; phylum Streptophyta; class Pinopsida; order Cupressales; family Cupressaceae; genus Sequoia; species Sequoia sempervirens. Next base: position 8,215 of record VDFB02233983.1, on the reverse strand, counting down.
ATGAATACACAAACATTACTAAAACTCCCACTAAACTCTGCTACCAATCTTTCCAATCACATCACACACCATTTCCCAAATCTAAAAATTATCTAGATCCCTACACATACAAGTTTCCTCCTAATCACACTAAGTGGAAACAAGATCTCAAAATCAAGGGAATATACCATGCTACATGACTTCAACACTGACTGTATACATACTCTCATATCATCAATTCTCTTATCTCAAAGCAACCACACCAATAGACAAGTGACCACATATAAGGCCAACTAAAAAGTTTTCATCAACACCAAATCAAACCTTTTGGATATAAACAATCCACATCTAAGTTGTCCCACAATAAACATGTAGGTAAAGACAACCCACAATATGGCACAACCCATAGACCCAATAAATATAACATGAAAATATATTATCACATTGGAAACTACAGTATAAGGTTTGAAATATAATAACAATGTCAACAACATGACTCAAGCACCAGATCAAGCTCAGATCCAATTTTCCAATCATGTCCACAATGAGCACCATAATCAAGGAATCTACCAAGCATTACCATAGAAATGTTGAGTGACTAATCACATACCAACATACCCATGAAGATAAATCATCTAACCTCCTCACACCATGCATAAAGAATACATGAAGAACTACAACTATCTCTTCTAGTAACACCCCAAAACATAGGGTCTAGAAATAGCTTAACTATAGCTCCACAAAAGTGCAAGTTTTCTTGACTGTATAAAACCTAGAGAACCACTATGTTTGAAAAAAATCCATGTCCATCCACAACCACTTCAAATTTGTGAACCATAGGAAGAATGTTGCAAGAAAAGGGACTCACAATACAAGAAAGGGGTCCCTAATCCTATATTTTTTCCTATAGGGGAATGGTTCATTCAAGGAAACCTAAGATCCCAAATTGGATTAACTAGCCACACAAAGGTGATTAAATTCTAAAGAATGGAAACCTAGGAAGATTACTTAGGCTTTGAAGGGTTCACCACCAAGAAAAAGCTTGGAAAAGACAACTTAACATTCAACTAACAAAACCTAGTAATGCAAGCCAAATAATGATTGCAAATGACAAAATTAAGTAACTAAAAGTTAGGATGTATGTACCTGGGAATTCTGGGAATGTGATATAGGATTTTGGAAATGCAATGATGCTACCAAAATATGTTGAGGATGACTAAGATTCCCTTACTATTATCTTTGTCCAACTACTATTTTTTGGGGAAAATGTAGAATCTTTGGATGTTGGAACTAGATCTAAAGAAATCTATGAAAAATACCTCTAGGACAACTAAGATGCCATTACTGTTGTCTTAGTCTTGACCTGAATTTTAGCAATTTTGGAAGATAACCCCTAGGCTCAATGTCTGCAACTTCTTCTTCTCATAGCTCAAGTCCCAAAACTTCCAGATCTAGCCTATAGGGGACTTTCTGTGAAGATGACAATTTTGCAACTTTGCACTTCAAATGATTTCCAACTTAAACCAATAAACACAAACACACAATAGAAGAAAAACTTGTTGATTATTAGTAAATGTGGGTTTTCCTTGTTCAAACCCCTTGTTGGTAATTAAATCTTTGAAAGAAATGAAATAATGAAGGGAAATGATGAATGAACAAAGTGCCAGTTGCAACTCACCAAACCCTTGTTATGAGATCTAGAAACCTATGTGAAGTGGCTAGCTTGAATGTGGATCTTGAATCTGATTAAATGCTTGATAGATCTTGACTCTGAATTGCTTTACTTGAATAAAACCCTGCATCACAAATGTTAGCCAAAACACACATGATGCAATATATTGACATGGTGATTGAATCTTGATAATGGCTCCAAATGCTTGATGAATTTCTCTTGAATTCTCTTGTGAACTCATAATTTCTTTTAGGAATGCTCTCACAAAATTATTAGGTGAAAATGAGTGAGTAAACCTTGTACTCTTACTTATCCATGCTTAATATCTTGAAATTACACCACACAAAGATGACATATATGAATTCAATAATTAGAGGAGGCTAAATCCCACCAAGATTTGAAATTAAATCGTAAAAATAACTTAAGGGGGACTAAGATTCCCTAGGTGGCATCTTAGTCCTGAAGCTTGAAACTTGGGGTACAAAAACTTGGGGTACAAACTCCAAAAAGGGTGCCATCAAAGGAAATTTTGAAAATAGGGTTCCAAGACCTTGGAGGACAAAGACAATTCTAGCCAGTACTCCAGTCCCAAATTAAAAATCAAGAACACACAACCAAAAATCGTAAGAATTATCATTTATCCTTTGATTTTTGTTGGGATTAGCCATAAAAAGACATAATTTATTAGGCTTGTGGATACAAAATAGGACCACTTAAGATATAAATAAGGATAAATAAAGCACTTGGTAGGACAAAACAAGTGTGAAAATTCAATGATATGCATTTTCCTAAACTACATTTACCCCCCACTTTAGTGAGAGGATGAACTTTCTTCAAACTCACATTAAAGTAGCCAGCCACACAATCAAGAGGGGTTCAAATGTACAAATTCTAGTAAGATAGGATGACACTAACCAAGAGGGTGGCCAAGCCCCCAGGATAAAGATCCTATGAAACCAAACATAGGCACAAAAGTGAACATAATTGTGAATGATATATGAAGCCAAGGCAGACTACAAATCATACACCATCAAAGATAGAAAAAGGAAATGAAAATGAAAATACAACTAATCAACATCTCGACTATCCATCCAATGAAGTGTGGACTAGGTCTAGGTTTGTCCAAAATGATTTACAAGTGCAATGTCATCCACTATACAAAAATACATACCACCACAAGGGCCGCTGAAGCTAGTTGTTGTGCAGCCCCAAGAGATGGGATATCAAACCATTTTAAAAGGTGGAAGAAAATTGAGAGGGGGGGTGAATTAGTTGTCACCAAATTCAACTAAAAACTTTAACACTTATTAAATTCACAATCACACTATTCTATTATTAAGTATGATCATGAAATGTTGATAACAAAAAGAAAAATCAACAGAATAAACACCATATTTAACATGGAAAACCTAATGAGGGAAAAACCATGATGAGGATTAACTCACAATATAAAGAGATAGAAACACCAAATACAAAGGCTCACTGCCAAGGGCTCACTACCCAGAAGAGGACTCCATTGTCCTGACAAAGGCTCACTGCCTGTTGAAAGCACTACCATCCAACTAGAGGTTCACTACCCATACAAAAGAAAAGAAAAGATCCACCATAAAAATTTACACATCCACAACCTTGATCGAAGATTGTAGAAGCCTTCATCTCACTACTTTTAGGAATCTAACAAAATGAAGTACTGCTGCCTCAACTCACTTTTGCACACTTCTACTCTTTTATTTGTGGCTTACTTTGTTACTTTGCCTCATCTAAATCTTCACAACTTAACTTGCATTTATACTCATCTTCAACCCAACCTTCTCCAGTTGGCTAAGACATGCTTCATTTCATAAATTCTTATTAGGCCAACAACTCAACATTCCCATGGTGGAAAGGAATAAGAGTGGACCAATAAAACACTTAACCAAGACCCAAAAATAATGTCTTGTATCAACCACACACTTCCTTAAATTAAATTTTATTCTTCATATGAAGTATAAACACGAGGTCATCCAAACCTAATAAAAACACAAATGAACATTGAAGTATGTACTTCCTAGCAAGAAGATAGCACGTGAATGATGCAACATGCTTCATTATGCATGAGAACACATATCAGGTTCCTTCAAATATATCTACATCAAGTGTAACAACATTTGAACACGAAAATTCTTCCATCAATCCATCCAGACTATGCAAACACATGCAACAAATCTGAAAATCAACTTCTAGACCATCAAACCACAAGCATCTTTTCCAGAACCCATAAAACACCATTACACAACATATTCCAGATCCATAAGGCCTGAAAAAAAATAGCAAAGGACTATGGAGCATAAACAATTCTCCTAGTCCATAAAGGATCAACTCTACCAAAATAGTTCACATAGCAGTGAACACAAATTTCACATTCCATTAGACCAAAGACTGCAAATCAATAGATATCACCATCAAATCATCAACAACAACCTTTCAGATCTACACAAGCATATGATCAACAAAGGAGAAATTTAGAGCACATACTGGAGCACATTCTAAACACTTACATAACTTTGACTTCTTTCTTTAATAATTTTCTCAAAAGCACTTGGAAACCCATCATTTTTGCATATCTGCAACATCATAAAGATATCTCAATGTACTCAAAACATCTCAAAAACATCTCAACTACACATGCACAATCTGCAACATACTAAACTATGTTGGCATCAATGCCAACATTAATGAAAACACCACCAAACTTGCTCATACTTGCTACAATCTCCCCCTCTATCATTGATGGAAACACATGATGTGGAAAACCATCAAAGACAACATCCTACACAATATTATGGGAGAACACCTTTTCTTCCTTTTCTTACTATTTTTCACATGAATTTCTCTCCCCCTTTGAAATCAATGTCAAAGATCAAATACTCTGATTAATCTCGTTAGGAGTACACCCATTGAACTCATACTACAACAATGAAAAACTTATCTACCCCCCTGTGGAGTATACCCATTCATCAATCTAGATAATTGAAGAATTTGTGAGTTCACTAGACTGATGCACCTTCATGTGCACGCAGTTCGGAGGGCCAATGACCCCCAACCTCTTCTTATGATACTCAAAAGTATCCTTTGGAAGAGCCTTAGTAAATATATCTGGAATTTGTTCCTTTGTTGTCACATACTCCAACCTGACTTCATTCTCCAACACCTTTTCTCTTAGGAAATGATATCTAATAGACATGTGTTTTATTCTTGAATGCATCACTAGATTCCTTAGAAAATTTTACAGCACTTGTGTTGTCATAGAAAATAGAAATAGGCTCATTACATATCACTCTAATTTCTTTCAGATTTTTCTTCATCCAAAAAACTTGTGTGTAGTAGGATGCTCCAACAATATATTCTTCCTCTATAGTGGATAAAGAAACAAAGTCCTATTTCTTACTCAAACAAGAAACCAATCTTCCACCAAGAAAGAAAGCACCTCTGCTAGTACTCTTCCAGTCATCCACACAACCATCCCAATCTGCATCGGTATAATCACTTAAGGTGAAATTAGAACCCTTAGGATACCATAAGCCATAATCCAGTGTACCTTTAAGATATCTAAATATCCTCTTTACTATTGTAACATGTGCCTCTTTAGGATTTTCTTCAAATCTAGCAACTAAACATACTACATCCATAATATCCAGTCTGGTAGCAATAAGATACAACAATCCACCAATCATAGAACTATATTTTCTCTAATCAACTTTAGCAGATTCATCGTCTTTACTAAGCTTGCATTTGGTTACCATAGGAGTACTAACCAATTTGGAGTCATCCATCCCAAACTTATTCAACATATCCTTCACATATTTTGATTGTGAAATGAATCCCCTTATCGGTTTGATTTACTTGAAGACCAAGAAAGAAATTCAACTCACCAATCATGGACATTTCAAATTCTTTTTGCATTTCTTCTGCAAATATTTTACACATGCCTTCATTTCCACCAAATATGATTTTGTCAACATGAACTACCGCTATCAACATTTTGTTACCTTTCATTTTGAATTAAATATTTTTGTCAGTAGACCCTTTGCTGAAACCTTGCTTGTCGTATCTATCCACCTTGCATACCAAGCTCTAAGAGCTGTTTCAAATTCATACAACGTCTTCTTCAACTTACAAACCATATCTAGTTTGTCAAATAACTGAAATCCTTTAGGTTGTTCCATGTACACTTCTTCCTCCAATTCACCATTCAAAAATGTTGACTTGACATCCATCTTATATAATTTGAAATCCTTATGGAAAAAAAATGCTAGAAACATCCTAATAGATTCCATTCTAGCCATAGGGGAAAATGCTTCTTCAAAATCTATGCCTTCAACTTGTGAGTATCCCTTGCATACAAGTCTTGCTTTATTTCTAATAACTTCACCATTTTCATTCAACTTATTATGGAATGCTCATTTTGAACCAATCACATTCTTATTCACAAGTCTAGGAACTAATTCCACAACTGATTATTTTCTACTGGCTGCAACTCTTTCATAGCTCTAACCCAACTCTCATAAGTTCGTATGTTTCACAATATGATTTTAGGTTCAATTTTAGAAAGTAAACAAAAATTTACTCTCAAAGCATTTCTTTTACTTCTAGTCTCTTTACACCTTCACTCTGTCTCCAATAATCTATTCCTCTAGATGATTCTTTTGCACATATTTAGGATTCTTAACAATAGGTTCTGACTTTTCTTCTTCTTCAATCTGATCTTCTTCTTATTCTTCTTCTCCCTCCTTATTCTCTTTAGGTACTTTTCCATAGATAGGATCATTAGGTTACACTTTACTTATCTTGATAGGTATGTGCATGTCCTCATCAAATTTCACATTAGAACTCTCAACAATCTTCCTCAATCTTTTGTTGAAGCATCTATATGCTTTGCTAGTAGCAGAGTACCCAAGAAAAGTCCCTTCATCACATCTAGCATCAAACTTTCCAATATTTTCATCATCTCTTTTAATGTAACATTTGCTTCCAAATACCTTAAATTACTTCACAGTAGGAGTCTTACTAGTCCATAACTCAAAAGAACTCTTCATGTTGTTGTGTCTAATCTAGACTCTATGAAGAACATAAACAACAATGTGTATTTCCTCTCTCCAATACACATCTAGTAAATTTTATTCCTTCATCATGGTTCTTGTAGCTTCTTGTACCTTTTTATTCTTCCTCTCAACTACCCCATTCTGCAAAGGGTCCTCAAAGTAGAAAACTATCTTTTTATGCCATGTTGTTCATAAAATGTATTAAATTCACCATAATTGAATTCTCCACCTCCATAAAATCTCAAACATTTGATTCTCAGATTTACTTCATTTTCCAGTCTTGCTTTGAACACCTTAAACCTATCCAAAGCCAGAGTCTTTTCTCTAATAAAATCAACCCATGTCATTCAAGAGTAATCATGAATAAGGAGCATGGAATACTTGTCACCATTTAGGCTTCCTATTCTAGTCAGACCACAAAGGTCAGTATGAATTATCTCAAGCATTCTGGTAGTAGATTTCTCTTTTCCCTTAAAATTGCATCTTATCTATTTCCCCAACTAACAACTTCTACAAATAGTATTAGCAGGCTTTGTGATTCTAGGTAGACTGTGGACAACATCTCTTGAACTGATCTTGACAAGATTATCAAAGTTTACATGACCCATTCTCTGTTGTGGCAACCAACTTTCATTGACTTGAGATACAAGGCACTAACCATCAACACCCTTAAGCTGATAAATGTTTTCATGAGTTCTCCTTACAACAACAACAATATCTTTAGATCCTTTTCTTATTTCATAGGTATTATTTTGAAACACAAGTTTAAAACCATTGCTACACATCTTTCCAACACTCAAAAGGTTATGCCTCAAACCCTTTACATAATAGAAATTATTAGTGTTGTGTATTCCATCAAAGCTAATTGAACCTTTTCCAACAATTTTTTCTCTTGAATCATCACCAAACATGACCAAACCACCATCATAATTTTCAAGTTTAGTGAAAGTACTTTTATCTCCAGTCATGTGGTTAGAGCATCATTTTCAATGACCTGGTAGTCTTCATCCTATCTAGCATGAAAGGAAGTAACCAAAGTACCTTCCATCTCATTCTTTTTGTTCTCTAGAGTATTCTCTCTTGCACATTTTCTAGGGTTAGCAGATACAAATTTTCTCTCCAAAGCTAAAAACAAGCATTCACTATCATCACCCCCATAATCAGATTCATCATCAAAGATTCAAGCTTCTTCTTTAACATAATACTTCTTATATTTCTTGTCCTTTCTATCCTTATCTTTGTGATCTTTTCTCTTCTTATGTATAGCTTTATTTGGACATCTTGAAGCATAATGACCAATATTACCACAACTAAAACATTTAAAGGGAAACATACCTTTATACTTACTGCTACCTTTCTTCAACTTCTTGGTAAAATTTTCTTCCAACTCATTAGAATAATCACTATCCAAACGTTCTCATCTCAAATGCAAACAAGGTGCCAAATAACTCTTCTTTAGTGTATTTCTTGGGATCATACATTT
>VDFB02233982.1:0-12076 GCA_007258455.2 Sequoia sempervirens | reverse complement strand
CATAATATAGGATTAAAAGAAAAAAATAAATTTCATGAAGTTTTGACCAAGTTAAGGTATCGACATACGAAGTTTTATATTTCTTTTAAAAGTTGTAGTAAAAAAATTCATAATTAATCATTTACTTGGAAAAAAATTACAAAAAAAAATATGCATCATGATTTGAAAAATGAGTCCTATACTTATATATATAAAAACTTATAAAAAATAATTATCATTTTATTATGGTTAGGGTGGTCAAACATACACCTACTTCTTTATTTTTCCGGAATTTAAGTACTATTGCATTGAAATTTCAAATTCTCACCAAATAGATTTTATTTATTTTCATTTAAACCTAGTAGTTTAGAAACTATATCCAATTTTCTACAGATTCTGGCTCCTTACATTGCTTTTGAAATAATATAGATAAATTATTCAAATTTTATGTGTCAAGTTTCCTAACACCCATTTTTCTGAATTTTTGCCACTTAAGGGCCTACTTTTCCATGATGATCCTACACATACCCAAGAACAAACTTTGTTTTTGTACCAACTTGTTACATGTTTCATGTAATTTTAATCTAGGTCCACCTTATGTCATCTTGGTTGTATATAGATCCTTGACCTATATAGAATATTTTTAGTGCAATTTCATGTATATATTTCTATATTGCACATATGTATAATGAAAAGTAGAATTACATCGATGTGAAGAAAATTTGGTGATAGGTGTAAATTGAAGAGAAGGTGGTGAATATAAAAGGGAGAATTGCATTTCACTATGTGTGCTAGAATCAAAAGATCATATGCATTGTGAAAGATTGTATGTTGTAACTCTGGAACATGCATGAAATGTACTTAGCCATATAGAATATCTACAAGCTTTATCTTTGTAATCTGGTAGGACTGGCTTTCCACCTCTTATATTATTTTGTCGGGGATTGTGTCTCTAGTACATTGGTACCTATAAGTATATTAGGGAATTTTTGTCTCCAATAGGTTGGTTCCTACTTCATATTATAAAATTCACTTCAATATTTTTTCTTTGTGAGGTTGTATTTTGATAGTAGATCCAAGCAACCATTCTCACTGTGGTTTTCCCCATCTTGGGTTTCCACATATATCTAGTGTTCAATTGTGTGAATGTGTGCTCAATGATTGATTAGTAGTAGTGAAGATTCAAACTTTATATGATTTGATATTTTTAGTTGAAGTTAAGAGTTTTAAATTGATTAGATCTACTAATTCATCCCTCCTCAGTAGATTGTGTAAAATTCAATTAGTATCAAATCTAGTTTCCTCTGAAGAATCATAACACCTTAAGGTTCTTTTTGGATGACACAATTAGTGCTTAGGAAGGATTCTCTACAAATAAAGAACCACTCTGTGATGGATCCAATTTTTCATTCTCGAAAGTTATGATGGAGTCCTAATTTATGGATATAGTACTTGATATCTAGATGTTAGTGTTAGAGGTATATGAGATTCCTAAAAACCCTCCTAGGAGGCCAAAGAAAGGGCTTACAAAATTAATGCTAAGGAAAGGAAGGCTATTTTATGATTAACTCTTAGTTTTCGATAGTGATGCATTGCTAAACAACAAAGGAAATATGGGAAAATTTTCATACCATAGATATGAAGGGGATGAAAATTTCAAAGAGGCAAAGCTACAAACTCATAGATCTTGGTTAGAAATATTGAAGATGAAAGAAGATGAAAATATTGCCACATTCTTGCTCTAGGTTGATGAAGCTTTCAACTCTATTCGAGGTCTTGGTGAAAAATTGAAAGAAAATAATGTTGTGAAAAAGGTACTCAGGTCTCTTCCTAGAATGTTTGATTCTAAAGTCTCTACAATTGAAGAAACAAAGGATCTAATTTTTTTGAATATGAATGAACTACATAGAATTCTAATTACTTTTGCAATGAGATTTGAAAGTGAGGATTCTATAAGGAAATAGGTGGCATTCAAAGTATCTAAGAATCAAGTTGATTGAAGTTTTGATATTGGATCAGATCCAGAGGAAGCCAATTTTGTCAAGAAGCTAAAAAGAGGTTTCAGTAAGTATAAAGGAAAGTTACCTTTTAAGTTTTTAAATTATGGTGAAGTAGAAAATTTTGTGGCTAAGTGTCCCCATAATTATTCTTACAATTTTGAGCAAAAGAATGGAAACAAATCATGTTAGAGAAGGAATAAAGGTCAGAGGAAATAAAATTTTCTGCAATAATGACAAAGACTATTCTACTAATGAAGAAGAAGATATCTCCAAAGATGAAAAAGAAAAATTTATTTTCATGGATTTTGAAACTACTAAAGAATATGCAAAAATAGATTCTAGAAATAATAAAGATTAAGTAGATCTTGTGGAATAATTTCTATGTGCTAGGAAAGAGATTAAGAGACTAAAGAAGAGAAATGTAGAAGAAGTGAAGGATAAATAAAAGGTATATTTGGATTTAGAGAAAGAACAAAAGATTATTATTGATCCAAAGACCCACACAAAAGAAGAAAAAAGGATTGAAGAATTTTTTACTAGAAAATTGTTGTCAAGAGACAAGGATTATGAGAAGCTTGAAGCATAAGTTGTGTGGATAAGGTAAGAGCTTGAGAAGGTGAATCAACAATTGTAAATGAAGTTTGGAAATTTTGTTGAGCCGCTAAATTAGAGATTGGGATCTTAGGGACCTTCACATGTCAAACCAAAATTGGTTTTGATGACCAAAAGAACAAGGTGATGGAACAATCAGTGAAACTTGCTAAAGCGATTCTAGAAGTGACTAGTTCCATAAGTAAATTTTTTGAAAGAGTTAGTGCAAGTGATAAAAGAAAGACACAAATTGATGGATTTATTCAAGTTTAGAAGAAGAGAAGAAGATCCTGAAGATAGAGATACAACACCAATTTCAATTATTATTTTTTTGGATACTATTTTAATTGTAATAATTTCTTTCATAAGGTTCTGGACTATGGAAAAGCTCTGGTAAGAAGAAATAACATTTTTTGCAATAATGCATGTTCGACTATATTTAATTTTAATATCATTTTCTACAAATGCAACAACTTTGGACACATTGTTAAGAATTGTAGAAGAAATTTTGTGAGTCCTCTACCAGAACCAAGAAGGAAAGGATTAGAATGTAGAAGTCATGAATAAGATAAAGTTTGAAAAAGGTTTTGGAAGAGAAAAAGTTAGAGAAATTAGTGATTTTTCAAACTCTTCTACATGCTCAGAAGGAGAAGAATCTATGGATTAGAGACAGTGAATGTTCAAGCCACATGACTAGAGATGAAATTAATTCCATCAATTTCAAGAAATTTGAAGGAGGTTATGTGACTCTTTGAAATAATTCTATCAACCAAATTATCGTTAAGGGTACTTTGAGTCTTGATGGTGGTAAGATAAAGAAACATGGTTTTTTGTATATTGAAGGAGTCAAACACAATATTTTGTGTGTAAGTCATATGTGTGATAAATTTTTTAAGCTATCCTTTAGTACTGAAGGATGTGAAATCAAGAAATCAAGTATGGGAGAACTAATTATGGAAGGAAGTAGGATAGATAGTGACACATATCATCTCAATGAGTTGAATGGACAAAATTATCATACTATGCAGAGAGAACAAAGTTGGATTTGGCACAAAATGTTTGGAGATATTAATTTTGATGACATTATAAAGATTAGCTCATGAGGAATGTTTCCATAGATGTAAAAGATTAAGAAGCCTCAATCTACCAGTTACAAACCATGTCATGAAGGAAAAAACCAAAAATCAAATTTCCTACTAAGGAGTATTCTATATCAAAACTATTAGATTTTGTCCATATAGATCTATGTGGACCCATGAGGCCAAAGAGTCTACAATGAGACAATTATTTCATGATGCTCATTGATGATTACAATAGAATGACTTGGATTAGTTTTCTAAAAGAGAAGTTAGAATCATTTGAGAAGTTGAAGGAACTCAAGGAATTAGTAAAGAATGAAACTAGAAGAAAAATCAAGGTTTTGAGAGTAGGAAAAGGTGTAGAATTTACTTCTCACAAGTATGACAAATTATGTGAAGAGCATAGGATCCAAACACAATTTTTGGCTCCTAGGACTTTGCAATAAAATGGAGTTGCATAAAGGAAGAACTAGACTATATAGGAGATGGAAAGAGAAATGTTGTGTTAATAAAAAATCTACTAGATATGTACTAGAGATAAGTGGTTCAAACTTTGTATATATCCTAAATAAAGTTTAGATCGAAAGACTGGTAGGATGTACCATATGAGTTATGGAAAGGAAGACCAACTTTAGTCAAACATCTTAGGATATTTGGAAGAAAATGCTACATCAAAATGGATGAAGAAAAATTAGGTAAGTTTGATTCTAGATCCAATGAAGGTTTTTTCTTGGCTACTCTTTGAAAAGTAAAGTATATAGATGTTCTGACAAAATATTGAAAAGGATTGTGGAAAGTGCAAGTGTGAGAGTTGATGAAACACTTTAGTCTAATAGTACTCTAGAAGTAGAAGGTGATGAAGAACCAATCCCCAACAGTGATGAAGATTCAAAAGTTATTACAAAAACTCATAAAAAATATGTTCAACAAAATCACTCTAAAGACTAGATTATAGGAGATAAAGATAGTTAGGTTAAGACCCAAATGAGACTTGAGAAGGAAAATGAGCAAGTACACTTTGCATTAATATCAAATTTAGAGCCTAAATCCTATAAAAAAAAAAGGAAAAGAGAAAGGTTGGATTGAAGACATGAAGGAGAATTAAACCAAATCAAGAAAAATGGATCTTGGGAATTGTTCCCAAGACCTAAAGGCAAGAATGTGATAGGAACAAAGTGGGTTTTTGGAATCAAACTAAGTGAATTAGGTGAAGTGATTCAAAACAAGGCTATAATTGTGTGTAAAGGATATATTTGGGTTGAAGGAATAGATTTTGAAAATATATTTTATTCGGTAGCAAGGATAGAAGCAATTAGGATGTTTTTATCTTTTTTCAAAATTCAAGAATTTCAATGTATACTAGATGGATGTTAAGTCAAAATTTCTAAATGGACAACTAGAATAAGAATTCTACATTGAACAACAAGAATGGTTTCAATTTTTTGACAATCTAGATTATGTGTGTAGATTTAAGAATTCCCTTTATGGACTCAAACAAGCTTTAAGAGCTTGGTATTCAAGGTTGGATGGATACTTACAGTAACAAGGTTTCTAGAGAGGAAGTGTAGATAGTAATCTATACATAAAAAATATAAGATGATCAATTCCCGATAGTTGTGGTTGAAGTAGATGATATCATTTTTGGTGGTAGTAGTGATAACATGTGCAAGGTATTTCATAAGGAAAATCAAAGTGAGTTTGAAACATGTCAATGCTAGGTGAATTATCTTTATATATTGGGTTTCAGATTGGAAAATCATACAAAGGAATATTCATTTCTAAGAAAAAGTACATAGGGAATATGCTAATTAAGTTTAGGATGGAATACTAAAAACCAAAGGGTACACCTATGGTTATAGGATGCAAGTTGATCAAAGATGATGAATCTTGTCTAGTACAGTAAACCTTGTAGACATCTATGATTGCGAGTTTGATGTATGTGATAGAATCTAAACTAGATATAATGAAAGTAGATGGAATGGTAGCTAGATTTAAGGAAATTCCTAAGGAAACTCATGTCAAAGTAGTAAAGAGGATATTTAGATGTCTAAAATCTAGAATAGATTTTGGACTATGGTATCCAAAGAGTTAACATTTCACACTAACTACATACACAAATGTAGATTAGGTAGGAAGCATAGATGACCAGAAGAGCACAAGTGGTGGAGATTTCTTTCTTGGTGATAGTGTACCAGTGTCTTCATTGAGTAAAAGAATGACTTAGTTTTTTTATCTATAGTAGATGCATAATACATTGTTATAGCCTCATGTTACACTCAAGTATTGTGGATAAAACAGATCCTGAAGGAGATGAATATTGAGTTTGATGAATCTATTTCTATTCTTTGTGATGAAACTTGTACCATAAATATCTCAAATAATCCAATAATGCACTCAAGGAAAAATAATATTGCAATCAAGTATCATTTTCTAAGAGAGGTGGTTGCAGAAAAGGTGAAGTTATTGTATGTTGAGACCTAGGATTAAGTAGAAGATATATTCACAAAAATACTTCCTAAGGAGTCATTTGAGTTTCTTTAGTAGAAGCTAGGAGTAATTTTTCCCTTCTCTTGAATCAAGAGGAAGTATAGGTTGAGATGGATCTTTGTCTCCCTTTGGAAAGAAGGATTGGTGGTCTTGTGGAATGTTTTTTAGAAGCAGTGTTGTATGGACTCAAGGGGAGTCTATTCAAGAAAAATGTTTCAAGATTATGTAGAGTACTAGAAATGAAAATGGGTGAGTGTTGACCTTTTCAATTGATGTCAAAGGGTAATCCCTTGGAGATTCTATTTTTGCAAAAATCACATATTTTAGAAAATATAATGATTTAAGCCTTAAAAATTAATTTAAAGAATCCCAATTGAAGAGGGTTTGATCAAACTACCTTAGATAAACCCCCTTGATGAACCTCACTAGTTTTAAACCATACCTATATGAGTCTCCTTTACACCTATCAAAATGATAAAAACTACTTTTGATTTACCTTTTGGGGATCAAATGAATTCATTGAAATTTATTTTTGTAAGTATGAATTCCTTATTATAAGCTTCCCCAAAATGTATAATTTTAAATAAATTTAATTTTATTATTATATTTATTTTTTATTTCTTGTGAATGTAGGTTTTTCACCGAAAATCAAGCTCTTTGTTCTACACATGTGGAAAAATGAAGATTATCAAAAAATTTGAAAAATATGAGTGCACCAAATATTTAAGTCCTTGATCCAACAAAAAAAAATGAATTTCGATAAATACAAAAGAAGCTATGTGTTATATGGTTCGACTATGTCTAAATTGTAATTGGTTTGACTTTCAAACTTTATTAAGGAAAAAATATTCAATGAAACACTATGAAACCAATTGGAAGCACTAGATATCATAGTTACAAATCTAATTAAAAACAATAATTTTATCCTTCATTGAAAAAAATTATGTGGTATTCGTGAGCCACTTAAAAATGGTATTTACTAAAAACTAGTTTTTGAAGGAGATGGAAAAAGAAGTGCAATCTAATTCCAAAATTTTGAAAAAATATATTTAGAATCTACAAAAAAAAATCACAAATCACTAGTTTGCATCATCTTCAAATTCCCTTGGTTTAGCCGCTATAGGTTCCCAAAATGAAGGTTTAGTTAAAAGTATCTTCAGTCCAAATTTGGCCCAAAAATTGTAAACCAATATTATGGGATCACCCCAAAGGGGGAGAAATATATTAATTTGTGACTGACTACTTTTATGGGTGGCCCAACATTTTTTTGTTTGCCATTAATGGAAACCAAGGAAATTGTTCAACAAAGGTTGTTATTGATGTCAAAGTTTGTCATTGATGTAGTGAGAGGATAGATTTTAAAGGAGTTCATTGTGTCAAGGGTGTAAGGCTAAGTAGTACTTGAATTATCATTGCATTCCCTTGTCATATTATTTTAAGATGTAGTGATTTGCAGAAATATATGTTACTGGTTGTATTTTTAGAAGAATATTGTGTGTCAAAAGATCAATATGGTTGCATACTTATATGCTTTGGTAACTCTACTGCCACATCAATCATATCAATAAATCAAGTAACATACATTATTAGATACTAAGGATTATTTATACGACTATTGTATGCTTGCAATATGATTCTTGCATCCATTCACTTTAATAAAGGTGATCTAGAAGGTTGTATTGGAATGTTTTAGTTTATTATTTATCAAGACAAGTGTTTCTCAAGTCCATTTTTTGGAGGCATTGTAGGCTTTTTGGTTTTAGAGGATAGTATGTCTACACTATTTCTATCATATTCTAGAGTTTGTAGAGGATATGTTCAACATGTAGAAAGATTGAAGTGATAGAAGGTTCTCTATGTTTTTTTGTCAACCAATTGGTGTTTGAGACTTGTGTGGTAACAACTATTTGTGTGTCAAATTCAAATCTTGTGTGTGGTGTCAAGATAGGGTCTAGTTAAGGTTCCTATGGTAGCACATGACACCATGTTCTTTTGTTGGAAATAAAATTTATTTTTGCACCATATTTTTACATGTTTCATGTAATTTGAATTTAGGTCCACCTTATGTCATTATGGTTGTTTGTAGATCCTTGGAAAACAAAGAAGAATGCTAATTCAATGCCATGCATATATTTATCTATTGTGTAGATGCATAATGAAATATAGAAATAGACCTATGTTAAGAAATTTTTGTTGTAGGTGTAAATTGAAGAGAAGGTAGGGAAAGGAAGAGTTGAATTTTAGTGTGTGCACTATTCTTATAAGATCATGAATATTTAGTGTGGAAGATTTTCAATCATAACTCTGGTATCTATATGAGATGTACTCAACCATATAGAAGCTCCACAAGCTTTATCTCTATAATATGGTAAGACTAGTGTTCTACCTCTTGCATTGTTTTGTTGGGGATTGGTGTCTCTCATTGGTTGGTGCCTACAATCACATTAGGGTATTGGTGTCTTTGGTAGGTTGGTTCCTACTTCAAATTGTAAAAATTACTTGTATATTTTTGCATTGAAAGGCTAGATTTGGATAGTACATCCAAGTAGTTATTCTCTCCATGGTTTTTCACATCTTGGGTTTCCACATATATCTAGTGTTCAATTGTGTGATTGTGTGCTCAATGATTGATTAGTAGTAGTGAAGATTTAAGTTGTATGATCTAATATTTTGAGTTGAAGTTAAGATTTTTGAATTGATTAGATATACTAATTCACCCCTCTCTTAGTAGATTGTGCACCCTTTTTGAATGATGAATCAAGAATGACCTATAATTCACCACTCAAAAATGGCTTCCTTGAAGGACTGCAATCATACAAATCTCCTCAAGGCTTGATTGTTGTTGGGTTGATTTGTTTGAAGACTTGCAAGGGTTAGATTTGACACACAATATGATAGCATAAACATGAGAAAAATCACAAACACTTTGACATGATGCTTTAATATTGAACTTCTGCAATAAATCTTTGACACTACTCTTGATTTGTGATAATTCTTGTGATAATTATTTCTCTTGATAATGCTAGTTCTCTCTTATTCTAGTTTTAAATGGTGAAATGACTATGTATTTATATTTAATTATTTTAATTTCTTCAAAATTAGATCCCAATAGATGACATTCAACATTTAGAAATTTAAATGGCAAAATGTTGACTGTTGTATTCAATTGGAGGAAGAGCGGAGACTAAGTCACCTGGTGACTTAGTCTTAACCCCTAAACACACAGGATCTAAAATTATGGGACAAAAGATTACATGTATGCTGGTTTTTCTCAATTGTTTTCTTTATAATTACTTCAAATGGGCTGCAAAATGTAATTTAGGAAATTGGGTGTACAATTAGGTCCCATACACACTTGGGGGTAAAAATAGTGTGAAATTATTAAGGGTGACAATTTTCGATGCTGAAAAACATATTTTTGAGAATCCTAAATATTAAGGTCTTAATTGCTCACTAGTTAAAATATCTAATCATGTTATATATCTTTCCAATACTAGGGGAAAATTCATAAAATGAAAAAATAAAAATTAGGGTAATGTGTCAAGTCCTTACTATAAGGTTGTTACTAGCCCTTCTTTTTCCCACATACTAAACCATTATTCGAAAATCTCTAATCCAAAAAATTGGAACCAAGAAAAATAAAAGTATTACAAAGAAAATGATCGAAATCAATTGTGAAATTCCATTAATTCCATAAATCCAAATAGGTAGATGAATTCAAAGTGCATCCTAAAGAAAATTAAATCAAGAAAATCCAAATATTTAAATCCAATAATCAACCAAAATCTAGAGCCACAAGAAAAAGACCCTCATCCATACAATACATGTCTACCTTGAAAATTATCATATATCTAGTCACATAAGACATATAAAAGTGTTGGCTATAAAAAAATCACAATCCAAAATCTAAACTCAATCATCCACCATACAAAGTTTTCTAAATGAAAAATCTTACATCTAAAATACCAAATAATCTATTTGCATTTAATATCACCCATCATAATCCAACATCTCACTTAAAATCTAAAAATATTACTTCACAAACCAATTGTATCCTTGCGGAAACACTATATCATAATTAATCTCATGGTACTCTACCATTATGTACATATTAAAATAAGACCAACCCTAGTATCAACAAGGATCACAATGAAATCTAGGGGTTGTATACAAGTGCCATGATCCTGATAAGACAACTCCTTCATGTAGGTCACTATTGTTATATAATTAAAACTAGTATGTCCATCAGTACCATCAAATGGAATAGAATAGTTAGTAATCGTTTCAAGATCAATGCCAAAACCATATATATACAAAGTAAAGATAAATATTTTTTCCAATAGTGAAAACCATTCCTATGGAACTTGGGATAAATACAATGATTAAAACATGGAAAAAATGTGTCATGTATAATATCAATTATATAAATGGACCATTATACTTGGGGGAAACTTGTCTCATCTATCCATTATTTTCTATCCAATTCATTTCATTTGCAAACATCTTCCCTGTACAGGTACCTTGATCTTGATAAGGACTAGGGCACAAACCTAAAATATTAGTTAGAAAACTCCTAACATGTCCATCATTTGTCAACGCACCATCAAACATCACACAATTACCTATATAGAACTATACAACACCTTATCTTGGAGAAAACATAGTATTTCTATGTGACATAGTCTTTGGAGATCACATCCTAATAATCCTTCCAACCCTTACTAAAGAACTCCTTTATATTTGTATCCTTATGACAAGACATGGATCTCCTTTTTAAGTGATTATAATATTTGAATTAACCTATCAAAACATCCCTCCACAATCTATCCAATCCCAAAATCATTCCATCCAAATACAACAATCCTAATCTATATAAAATTGCCAAGTAATATAGCACATCATCCAGAACATCCGTTGGTACTTTTAGTAGCAATATCTTCATTAGGATATTCATTTCCAATCCTCACATTTCTTTTGGGATGCATCTTAACATAGGTAATTTCATCATTATCATCTATAGGACCCACAATCGCATTTGGATCAAAAAACAAAAACCATTAGTATTGTTAGTAAACCAAAGCAAACAAAAGATCCCCTATAAGATTCATTTAATCACAAGAATGATGCCAAAGAAACAAACAAAACATAGAAGAGCATCATTCTAATGATCAAACTAGCATCTTATAGTGGATTGGTGTCACATGTGCTAGTGACCCTTTCCCAACCCTTGATCAAAGCTCAAGTTGTGTAAATGATGGAGATGATGGAGTGAAATGGACAAGATCAAATCTCAAATGAAGAGAGTAACCTTGCAAGATTGTGGAGAGATTGTGGAGGATTTGTTTGAGGATGAAGCCTTTATTTAAAGATTTTCAAAATGCTAAGTGTTAAAGAGGGACCAATGTGGGACTAAGATTGGGCAAATGAAAGGACACTTGTCAAATGGTGATTGGTTGATGTATGTGCAAGATTTGGGAAGAGTGCCCATGAGAGGGAAAATTTGAATTCAAATTGGCAATAAATGCTGATTTTGACTTTGGAAGGGGACATGTAAGAGACATGTAAGGCCTCATAAATACTCTGTTGGGTGTACATGTCCACTTGGGGGAGATTCAAACTTGGAGAATATTCTCCCTTTATGCCAAGTTGAAAATAAAGATTTTGATAAATCAATTAAATGCAATTTCATGTGCAAGTGGTCAAATCTAGAGAATGCAAGTGGGTGAGATTAGCATTAGATTTAATCGGGATTAATTAGCTAGGATGATGATTAGGCTGGTTGACCACTTTGACATTTATGATTTAAATAAATCAAAGGGAGATGAATGATGCTATAGTTAATTAAATAAATGATTTATTTGATTAAAAAGGTTGATGATAAGATCAAGTTTGATTTATTTGATTTAAGTTGATGGATTTTGATGAATGGATGAGAGTGCA
>VDFB02233981.1:0-48865 GCA_007258455.2 Sequoia sempervirens | reverse complement strand
AATAGAAGCCACATAAATGTCAATCATAAAGCGTTGGATGTAATAAAGAGGTCAGGTTGTGAAGTTGTGGTCATAAGTGGTTGAAAATGTTCAGTCTAGAATTAAAAAATAGCTATAAAACTATTTGTGCAACATGAGGAATTGCACAGAAGACGTGAAAAGGAATAGACAAGCATTCTTCTCTTCTTGCAGGTCTATTGGCTTATGAAAATATGTCTTTTTGATGCAATTTTATGTGTGTTGCATTCCTGCAAATTTAAAAATGTGTCTCATTACATGCATTGTGGGGTTTTCTTGGGCAATGTGCTATGTATCGTAACCTGTGTTGGTAAGGTGATATTTTGCATACTCATGATAATTCAATTGTTCTGGGTTAAAATCTGCATTGTAATTCAATGTGGTAGACTGAATGTTTCATTGGATTAGTCTCAGTTACAGGGACACCCACACATGCTCTTGGGATTTTTATCAATAGGTGTAGAGATATGCCTTGAGATCTTTAGGACTTTGTGCCAAAAAGAATTCAGGTGTGATTTGAACCACGTTTGTGCTATTGGTGTTAAGCAAGGGAATTTAGGGCCTCATTTTTTTCAATTATCTGGTCACTGGTGTATGCAACTATCTTCCACATAATCTGTTGTGTGTTTTCCAAGAGAGCAGAATCTTTTCACTGCTGAGTGCTGACCATCTTCCTGGGTTTCTTAGAGTGGTTATCTGCATTCATTTTGTGGGGTCACCCATTTCCACCTTTTTTCCCTCTCTTTTCCACATTTTTACCCTTCGTATTTTCTGGTCAAAAGTATAAAAAGCCCAACAATATTGTCACATGAGGGAAGCTACCTTCTCAAACGTGGAGAGGAATCACTTGTTTGGTGTGATTTCTCCTATTTGCTGCATGTAATTTCATTGTTAATTGGGTCTGAGTCAACTCAATCAGCAAAAAAATTTAGCAACAAAAATATATGCTAAAAAACAAAGGAGTGGTTGAAGACAAGAAAAGATTGAAGGTAAATAAAATAGAAGATAATACAATACACACACAATCCCTTCACCTAAAACCCTTCTTTCTCCTCAGATAGTACTGAAGTAGAGTGCACCCTAGATCCGCTTGATTTTCTCTATGATGTGTTGATGGAGGAATGTGGTTGCTTATAAAACAAGTAGCATGATGATAGGATTGATATGATGATAGATCAAATGGATAGCATGAGAACAAGATAATGGAAGATTAGGTAGGCATGGAAGAAGTCGATGGAAAATTCTGCTGCGTAACAATAGGATGAGAGAAGATTATCAAATGGGATGAGAGGCCTCTCATTAATAAAATTTTCATGAGAGAAATCAAGGTCCAAGATGGATTGGTTAATGGATGGCTAGGATTGAATTAGGATTAAGGGTTGGATCAAAAGTTGTAGTCATGTGACAAGTGTCACATAAGAGATAGGGGCTAGGTTTAGGAAGGGATTAGGGCAACATCCTTATGTGAATGGCTAGGATTTGGAGATGTAATATGAAATGGATGGATGAGATGAAAAGTTAGCTTGACTTTTTGGTTAGTGTCGAGTCTTAGTTAGTCATGTGAGAGGGGCACTTGTCACATGATGGCAAGTTTAGATTGTGATCCATGTGAATGAATCTAATGACTAAGATTAAATGGGCAAGGATTGAGGGATAAAATGGAATAAAATTTTGGAGGAAAAGGTGGTGGAGATTAATTAGCCTAAATTAATTGATTTAGTTGGAGGATTTGGGAATAATGCTAGACTCAAATAAATAAATGCTAATTTATTTAATTAAAGTGGGGAATAAAGACGAAGGATAAATTAAATAAATAAATAATAAATATTTATTTAATTAAAGGCTAGGATAAGGTAAAATTAGGTGTGGTTAGGGTATGGTCAAATTTCAGGTCTCTACAGTGGTATTTCAGCTACCTCTCATGGGAGAGGCATGGCATCATCTTGGGAAAAGGAAGTTGAGCACCAGCATTAATCTAGGTATATTGAATTTTGTAAATAGGAGTGTATAATGAAACTAGGGTGCTCGATCTAAGGAGAGTTACATAGATCTATGGTAAAGAACACTTGGATAGACTAAAAAAGCCTCGGGGGCGAGGGAGGGTGAGCAGGTCTAGGGATATTAAAAGTAGGGGAGGGAAGGAAATTATCTGATTGAGCAAAAGATCTTAGGTTGTGGATAACTTGATGGCAAGAGCAGCAGCATATCTCTGGCAAACCTAGTGTTTATGGGCTTCTTAGCATCAATTCTAGTGGGTTGATCTTTTTTTCTTTGGGGGAGGGGAGCAAGCCATCTCTGATCCATCTCTTCTGACTAACACAATTTTTCATAGGCTTTTGTTGTTTGCAACAAAAATATATGCTAACAAAATAAAGGATCAGTTTTTCGGTTTCCTCTCATGGCAGGGGCATGGTATCATCCTGGAGAAGGAAGTTGAGCAGCACCAGCACTAGTCTAGCTATATTGAGTTTTGGAAACAAGAGTGCAGATTGGGGTGCTTGAACTGAGGAGAGTTACATAGATCTATGGTATAGAACACTTGGATAGGCTAAAAAAGCCTTGGGGGCAAGGGAGGGTGACCAGGCCCAGGGATAATAAAAGTAGAGGGAAGGAAATTATCAGATTGAACAAAAGATCTTAGGTTGTGGATACCTTGATGTTGAGCAAAAGGGGCAGTTTGTTTCTGGAAAACCTAGTATTTATGGGCTTCTCATCATCAATTCTAATGGGTTGATCTTTTTTTTTGTGGGCTGGCTATCTCTCATTGATCTCTTCTGACCGACACAAATGTTCATAGCCTCTGTTGTTTCCTACACCTCTTTTCGTATTTCAGCTCTTGATAAGATTTCAAAGGGAAATGAGCATTTTGGAACACTTACATTTGCACTGGGCTCTCTAGCAGTCCAGGTTTCTAGCATTTGTGCATAGCCATCACTATGGTTGTTCTCAAAGCAAGGAGTCTAGGTGAAGATACTTTCGAAAATCATTGCACACCTTGTAGATAAATCATTGATATCTTCTACCCAAGCAAGCTATCAAGAGTTCATGGAAATTGAAATCACTGAGGTGATGTGACATGTCTTGTCTTAGATTATAAAATCTGTTTGACACAACAAGCAGCTCAGAAGCTCTCTTATGGCAGTTTGATTTGGTGTAAACCTAATAAATGAGAATTTCATTGGTATCAAGATCAGCAAGAGTCCTATTGTCAACCCCAATTGGCTTGTTTTAGGTTTGTGTATGGAGATTTGCTATATAAAAACTAACAGATTAAAGCAAGAGATCTTCTGATTGTATCTCTTGGTGGTAGCAATAATGTGACCAATCTACTTTTCCTTTGTTGAAATAGATGACGAATGTTGTACTTTTGCAAGAGACAGGTAGGTAATGATGTTGATATTGCAATTCATTGTGGATTCCATTGCAAAACAAGAGGGTCTGTGGGTAATGGTTTCTAGCTGTTGTGCATGTTGCATGAAGGGTATGCTGAAGCAATTTGTAGGAAATAAGTCAAGTGCCATGGAGAACATAAAGATGTGTATTGTATTAGGCATCTCAAAATAATTCAAACTGAAAAGATGGTGAAGGTGTAAGGTAAAGATGCAAGGGAGGGAGAAGGGGATGCTAGACAAGTGAATTTGAGAAAATAAAAGTCAATGTGGCAAATAACACAAATGTAAAATCAAAACAGGTGAGGGGTAGTGAAATGCATACAATAAAATAAAAGGAAGATGTACGAATCAATAGAGTAGTGATCCAATTCAAATATCAACAAGGATGAGTGCATATTAAAAAAACACAATATGGTTACAAACAACTATATATTCCCTAAGTTGAGACTAACAAAACATATTCTATGGGCATGCATAACAAACAGCAAAAATAGCATTTTAAATAGTAAATATGCTAACTTATAAAGTTTACTTAATCTATCCTAGCTCTATGATGTAGTAATTAATTTATCTAACGTCCCCCCTACTGTATCATAGTCTTAAGAGTGCAAGATAAAATTTTGAAATGACTCAAACTTCACACATGCAATTGATTTTGTGAAGATATCTTCTCACCAATCTTGAGTGGGACAAAATTGGAGCTGAATATTATGTTGTTGAACATGCTTACTTATGAAATGGCAATAAACCTCAATGTGTTTTGTGCACTCATGGAAGTGGATTGCAAACAAGTTTCAGAATGGTCTGATTATTGTAGTATAGGATCCTTGGCTATGTTTGTGGTACTCCCATTCTTGCTAGTATACAATGTAACAATATCACATTGTAGACAACACCAATGGGTGTGCATTCTGCCTTGGAAAAATATCGATCAATTGTGTTTGCTTCTTACTTCCCCATGAAATTGAACCAGATTCTAGAAAGAAAAAAAATCTAGACGTGGATTTTTCTGGTCATTGATGAACCTTGCGTAGTTTGTAGCCATGTAAGTAATCAAGAAGAAAAATTCATTATAGTTCGTAGCCCTTCACACAACTTAGCTGAAAGGAGTAAGTATTGTTGACATCAAGGTCAACTATTTTGGACGAAGTCATTGAGTGTTATCCAAAATTGATCTTGAAGATCTTAAGAGTGGGTTGTAGTGTCTAATCAAGTGGGCTAAGAGAAAATGAAGGCTGTAAAAAAAAGTGCACAGGCCAAGAGAGACACAATAATTGAAACTGGTAGGGATTTCAATTGAGCACCGACACCTTATCCAACTTGAGTCCAAATGCCTCAACTCCTTCAAGAACATATAATGTTATAAGAAATGTTAGATAGATAGGAATCCATAGTTGAACATTTGAGGTTTTCATTAAGGAAACAAAATAACTCATGGAGAGAAGCTTTGAGGATGTGTGGGTAACCTTTAATGACTTTACCAGCTCTTGAGAAAATCTCATCATATGCAAGACTAAGCACGACAAGCTTCTCAGGGCATTGGATCCTAAGCTTCTGTACTTGGATGGTATGTTCAAGCTGAAGGGCAAGAGCTTATCAGCAGTCCAAGCCCAAGAAGATGCAGCCACAACAACAAAACAGGACATAAATTTTCACCTGAAGAAGAACCTACTCAATTAATCTCTATAGGAAATTGAACTAGCATTTAAGTGACCATGCATGGATTACAAACATTAGGCATGGCATTATGACCTATGGGACTAAATCAAATGAAGGTCCTCGATGTTGCAGATTCAAGTCACTAAAGATTGCCCACATATCTTCTAAGGGTCTCTCCACGAGTTATGAAATTCAAGATGTTAGCATGTCCTCTAAAATCTTGTACATGATGTTACAACCTGTGTTGAAAGGGCCAAAGATCTACAATTCACTCCTTGGGATATAATTGCCTATGATACTTGCGTGTGAATTTACCACCTTCTCAAGCCTCAAATGATTTGGAGTGGAAACTGATCAACTCCTTAAGTTTCCAACCCATATCCTAAATTAATGTTTTGTTAATGTCAACAGCAGCTATTATTACACATATTTTTTGTTTATCAAACTTGGTGTACAATTCATTGAGGCAAGGAAAGTACAAAACTTATTGTTCTTTTCTAAAATATATAAACTGAACACCACTGCATTATTTATCTGTCATGTCCCAACTTCCCTGAGGCCGAACTCAGCCCCACCTAAGTGTTTTTCAACACTAACTTAATACTTATATATTTATTATTAATTAAAAAATTAATTCTAAATTTCAAATTTCAATGGTGGCACCAGCTTTTGGGCCCTTGTGCCCTATTTTGGACAGGTTTATTTGATGCTGTGGCTGGCTGGGCACCAGACATGGAAATTGGTACGAATTTTGGGAGACATTCCTAAAGTGGTGTTAGCTTGGACGAAAACCCTAACCTTGTCCTAATGATTTCCTTATATTCCTGCAAATTCATCCGATCAGAAACTTTATTGTCTAATCCAGCAGAGTGCTTTTACCAGGTCTAATTGCCATTCACTGAGAGTGGAGAGAATTTACACATTGCCTAGGCTGTAGGCCACTAATTTTTCCATCTAGGCACCATCATTGGTGACCTCTCAAAGTTTCATTTCTGGAAGACCTTCAAGAGGGGTGCAGGACAGGATTTCTAAGGCTGTGTGAGCTCAAGAGAGAAGTGATTTGCAGGAACAACCAGACCCAGTCAAGCAAACAGAAAATTTCCAGAATCATGTGAGCTCAGAGGAGAGGCAAATTGCATTAACAAATGGACCTCAGGAGGAATAAGGTTGAAGGTTTTGTTGAAATAAATTAGTCAGAAATAAATTTGGTTATAAACAACCTATAAGTTTAATTTTGATGGGGAATTTTAATTTTCCAGCTTGATTTAATTATAAACGAAGCTAAACCATATGGTACATTTCTTGTTGACTAAACAATGCTTACACAAAACCATTCTCATGCATGCAAGTATGCAATGCATGGATGGTAAAACGATGCATTACAAATTGAAATAATAAAAAAAGGATGGTTGGTTGTCAGTTTATGTAATATATTCATCACATGTTCTCAAATTGAATAAACGACCAACTTTACTAATGCTATAATAATTTATAGTTCAAATTGTTTTACTAAGTATGGTGAATTTGCTGCTCACTGCAGGTTCATTCAAGCTTGACAAAAATGGCCCATACCTTGAAAATGATGCAAAAGACATTGAGCTGAATGGGAGAGAAATGTGATCCTCACATATATTATCATCGGATTAGGAAGTTCATGTCAGGCTGGCGAGGTAATCCAGCACTTCCAAATGGAATGTTTTATGAGGGTGTGTGGAGTGACTCCAAATTTTTCTATGGAGAAACAGGTGCTCAATCATCTATAGTTCCAGCTTTTGATGCTGCTTTAGGAGTAACTTATGCTAGTGGTCCTCTTTCCGACTATTTGCAGGTATCTTGATCTTGATCTTAAAGGTAATTAATAAATTATTGTCTTACTGATCAAGTCTCAGCATTGGGCAATTTATCTTGACCAAAATCAATACCAATTGATTTGTGTCTAAATTGTGTATAATTCAGTCGTTCCATCTTTTGTTGCATGGATTGCTTCAACCATTATGTTCTAAGTCTGGTCATTTCTTCAGGTCATGCGTTTGCACATGCCCCTGTCCCATCGTTCTTACATTCAACAGATTGAGAATGGCCCTTCAATACGATTGTTTGTCACTGCTCATATGTCAGAGCTGGGTGAGTGCTATGATACATGTTTGACTGAGCTTTTCAGGTTTAGGGCTCTTCACATGAAGTATGCCTCAGCATATATCACCCAACCAGGTAAAAAATCTCAAAAAGACGAAAAAGGAACTGGTGGAACAGATTTTATTCCTTACTTGCTTCAAAATGCAACAACTACAAAAGAACATCTTATCAATGCTAATGAAGTTTGAAGGATGGTTCCTCATCTGGTTAATTCAACATCTTTGTTTTGTTGATGAATTTTGCAAAGCAAAATAGTGGGTTACAAACCAAAGTTTCCAATAAGTATATGCATATTGATTGATCCTTTGTAACTATAATCTGTTATTCTCAAATAATCTACTTAGTATCCTGAACACCCAGACACTAATGTCTTTTCAACGCTGTCTTGCACTTTACTTGGATCTTCCAAGGAGAACAAGTAGAAACTAAATTTGAAACTGATGGTATCAGTATCTTGCTCTGCACGGTTTAAGAGACAAGTGCCTATGAATGCAAAAGTTTAAATTATATTAAGATAAAATAAAATTTCACACAAAAGGATGAACTATTCATATCAGTACCTCGTGGAGATCATTGATTCAGAAATCACGGCACAGCCCAATTGTTAAATATTTTGTGTGTACTTTAAGCTCCACTATTTTGTTATACATAATGACAGAACTCATCTTATAGAATATTGTTGTGCGGGAATAATCTTGACATAATCCAAGGCAAGGCAGGCCTTATCATCCTCTGGGTTGGGTGTAGACTCACAACTCAAGCTATTATCATAAGGACTCTGAAATAAAATATAACAATATCTGGACTTTGCCCCTGGCACTTGGATAAGGAGTTAGATTCATCGTAGGGTCACTTATAATCAGATATTTTGTGGATCAAGTATTGGAAACATTGGCTACTTTAGTTCCTTTATGCTCTCAAATTGATGTGTGCAAATGAAAACTCCACCGATCGGTCCAAAGTAGAACCACAATTCAGTCCTTGTTTATGTTTCACTTAGCAAAAGATCTCTGTTCAGGGGACACTTATATCTTGTTCTTTGCACAACTTCTTCACTTCCAGCTCTGTGCTTGTGTCTAGTGAGACATATTGTTGATTCTTGTATTTAAACAAACTATTCTACATCCTTGTTACATCCCACCCTCGATGCTTTAAAACATTTTAACTTTTTGCAATATGACTAGTGAATGATACAAATTTTGATTGATTAGTGCATGACATGAAGAGATCTTTTGTGATTAAGTTCTATTAGTGCAATGAGAATTATGCCATTATGATATGTGCTATGATCTATTCAGAAAGAATAAATTGTGTTTTCATGCCCTAGAGAAAGAAAAGTTTATTTTTAGTGAATGCATAGATAGAGAATATACAATGGAAATTTTATGATATCTGGATGTCATACTAATTTCCGCTTGTTTGGAGTTTGATGCAGGGTAGCACGTACCACAATCTCTGAAAGAGGGAAAGTATCATCTGAGTAGAGAGGTGATGTTGGGATGCTTTGGAAATTGCCATCTGAGCTAGGGTTAGGTCAAATGGATCTAGGAACCCTAGATGAGTGTAATTGGAGTCCTATTTTTAGGTAAGAATTTTGTATAATTCTTGGATGCGGTTTTGACGTAGGTGGTTTTAGGGTTTCGGAAACCAATTTGCCTACCTTCTTTATGTCATTGAAATTAAACCAAACAGGCATATATGCACATGTAGGAGAAACCTACATACACCATTGTGGGTGTATGCATATGGACGCAACCACATGAAGGCAGACGAATTTATGAGCCTGTGATCATGTGTATGCATACATATGTGCATTACGCGTATTGATGCATGCAGGCCAGAACGTGTGCATGGATGACTGTTCAGTTTAATTATTCCCTTCTTGATGGGAAACCTAAACTTTGGCACTTGAACTCTTTGGTATAGTATTATCACCTATTGAGTTTGAAATTATGCCAAATGGCCTAGCTATATATATATATAACATTATTTATTCTTCTTCGGGCAAGTATAATGATGATACATGATAACGCCTAGAGGCATTTTAATATAAATACTTTCTCAAGGTTGAAAGATCAATGCTTAAAATACATAAGTATTTAATTGATTCATTTTATTCAAAAGTGAATATTTTATTAAATTTAAATGAGGAAGTTATAATGCCTTACCGCCAAATTCTGTTGTGGTAGAGATTCAAATATATATAACTATAACATTATTTATTCTTCTTCAGGCAAGTATAATGATGATACATGATAACACCTGGAGGCATTTTAATATAAATACTTTCTCAAGGTTGAAAGGTCAATGCTTAAAATACATAAGTATTTAATTGATTCATTTTATTCAAAAGTGAATATTTTATTAAATTTAAATGAGGAAGTTATAATGCCTTACTGCCAAATTTTGTTGTGGTTGAGAT
The DNA here is from genome assembly GCA_007258455.2 of Sequoia sempervirens. NCBI lineage: Eukaryota > Viridiplantae > Streptophyta > Pinopsida > Cupressales > Cupressaceae > Sequoia > Sequoia sempervirens. The sequence continues at coordinate 39,238 of VDFB02233981.1, read as the reverse complement.
TCAAATATTAATATATAATTTTAACCCTCTCATTTGAATGGAGGAGGCAGGCCATCATGAGATGGCGGGATAAGTTGCATCCATATTATATTTTAAGTTAAACCATAACGCCACAAATGGGACGTGGGCTAAAATCTTGCTTTGGTGGTTCCTTGTTTTCAGCCACAAAAGTAGTGTAACATCTATGGAGATCTTGTTGGCTATATCTACCACCTTGGAAACTCATTCTTTTGATTTTCTTTGACCATGCTCGACCTTATGGAGGAAGGAGTTAGAGAAAATTATGGAGGTGGTTATCTTAACCACCTAATATCCTACCAACCTCCTTTAGTTTTGATAATCTTTTCTCACAAAAAAAAAACACACACACATTCGTGGTTGAAGCTCGGGGAAAGAAAAATGGAGAAGATTCGTTGGTTTGAACTAAGAGGAGGAGAGAAGTAGCTGAAAATAGGAGAGCTTTCATGAGTTCAAATCTCTTATAAAGGAAATAGACAATAGGCATCAACAGCAAGGGCTGAGTTGAGCTGGGAGATACTTGAAGTTGTGCTCTCATAACAACCATCTACAAAAAAAATTGTTCTAGAACTCTTAATCAGTAGGTATTGTTCTTGAATAAATTATTAATGGGAAACATGTGCTTTCTGGTAGAAGAAAATTCTAGGAGAACATAATAGCAAGTGCTTGTATTCTCTTGAATCAAATTAATGTTTTTGAACCAAGAAAAGTTCATCGAAACATTGCAGCTAGTGTAGCATTCTCTTGGAATGAAAGAATGTTTCTTACTCCAAGAAAGTCCATAGAAATAATGCAACATGTGTTTCGTTGGTTAACAGCCATAACTGTTTCTTGTTGAATCTGCTGTATAGACATAATTGTTTCTTGTTTAATCTATTTTGCACAGTATGCTTGATTGCAAGTTGCCTACTGGGTCTTTTTAGACATAATCTGTATCTATAGATTTTTGGCGCCAGACCATCATTTTGGTTATTTGCAAAGAGTTTGTGTGGACCAAATCTGCAGTTTATATTTGTTTGCCAATATATCTATCTAGCATGAAATGCTAAGAAAACCAGTAGGTTAGCACGAAGCTTAACCTAGAAAAATGATATCATAGAAGAATGACAAGGATTCAAAATACTTGAAAGAACATGCAAATGTTTAACAATGAATGTAAGAGATTTTTTAGTTACAGAAAAGAAAAGAACCGGTTGTTGCTTGTTACAAAAATGAATTTATGGTTATGATTGCATTCTTGGTAACTTATTATGCATGCCATCTAAATGGTCTGAATGCGTTAATTGCAATGTATACTCCAAACTGTCTAAGGGGGAATGAAGAGAGTTTTTGTTTTTCCTTCTTGGTTGAAAACCTTATTATATGCCTTTTTAGGAGTGTAAGTTCTAAACTGAGATTGCCAGCCATGAAAGTTTGAAAGGTTTCATGAAACCCTAGTTTCTTGTTTTTAATGGTCACACGTGGCAGGTAGCCAAGAAGAGTGTGTCTTGTTTGAAAAACCTTAACTAGGTTAAGAGAGTTTGGCCTAGGATAGGTGTCCTTGGTAAGAGTAAAGGGTGGAGAGAAAGTCTCTCGGAAGCCCTAGTTTAGAATATTTTTCCAAGTCAAGCAGGGTGGGTGAGTCTGTATAGTAGTACAAAACTATGGCCATAGTAGGTGTAGGTGCCACTGACTGCATTTAGTACTCGCAATAACTCAGATAACTAACTAACTAGAGTTGCCAGCTTAGTAGGAAGAAATCCTTAGTAGTATGGCAGAGTCAGTTAGGTAGGGTTTACCACCAGAGCTCAGATGATTGTTCTTGAGGGTTTCCAACATTGCCTTTTGTAAGAAGGGAAGGGCCCCTTCTAGTTAGGAAGGTGTGCGAGGGATTGCATAAGTTTGTGGATGGTGGAAAAGCACTCAAATGAAGCTTCCCTCACATGCAAATGGCGAGCCGAATCTTGGAAAACGCTGAATCCAAATGAGGACTTCTAATCTCTTACCTTTGTACCTCTATTTGTAGTACTTGAATTTATGAATTCAATTTGCTTCATGTTCTTTAAGTAGAATACAAACTTACTTTTATTATAGCAGCAATAGATGCATCTTGCTATGTTGTATTTCAAAAACAAATGCTCTAGTTGAGTGAGAAATATTTATTGGTTTTTATGTTCTATGTAATGTGGTTGTTACATGTGGTATCAGAGAGCGGTTGCATGCTAGGGCCTATGAGTCCATTATGCAGATATAGATTTGTGTATGTAAAACTAATGTGAACCATTATGTGCCAGACGTGGTACACACCAAACAAACTGCACGTAAGTCTATAGCAAGAAATGCTCACTACTTGTAGTGCAAGGAGTGAGAAGCGTTGACCAAATCTATAGAAGGAAAGAACGTGGAAGGAAAACGCTGACTTAAGGAGAACAAGACCTTCGCCCACGCTATGGAAAGGATTTGTGATGTAAAGGCGAAAATCAAGTGGTCAGAGAAAGCGGTTGCTAGCGTCCAAGCTGACTTGGACAAGAAATTACCCCCAACCAGCGATATACCGAGTGAATCAATTGTAATAACCCGACTAAGAGACAAAATAATGATGAGGAACACCTGTGTGTGCGACCTCCTCCTAAAATAATTGTAATAAGTTCTGACAAGTCTAAGGATTATACAACTCTGACACCCTGAATAAGTGGAACCTTATTTATATATTTATGTATGCCAATGTTGCCAATAAATAAAACATTTATGCAAATGTTGTTGATAAATGAATGCTTATGTGCATGTGGAATACATATTGTGCCAAGTAATATAAAATTTGCAATTTAAGTAGCAAAAATTATGATGTGTTAATTGATGCATTGATGCAAATAGAAGGGACTTGAACCTTAAAACTAATATAACGTTTAATTGTAACTTCAAGAAGAAGATAACCTTAAACGATGCGTACGTGTAGTAATCCAGAAGGGAGAAAAGAAGTAGGTCAGACTTCTGGTAACCTTGAAAATAAGATAAATCAGTTGTTGGCACTCCTACAAGATACCAGGGCTTGAGTAACCTATTTGGAATCAAAAAGAGCCAGGAAGGAACCTTCAAGGGGAGGTGACATAGAAAGTCGTCGTGAGGATTCTATTCCAAGTGAGCAGGAAGATGAGACTAGGGGGGGAACTCATGACTTTGGAAAAGATCGGATGGCCTTGGAGTTGTCACGTGATATGAGAAAAGTGACTCTCCCAAAATTTGATGGGGCAAAATCTAGAGATGTCGCAGAGGCATGGCTTGTGGAAATGGAAAAATATTTTGAGATCAGAGAATACACAAAGGACAAGAAGGCTTTGTGGGGAGCTTATCAGTTATCGAGGGAAGTGTCCACCTAGTGGAAAAGCAAGAAGATGGAATGAGGGGCAAAGGCCAAGGGGTTGACATGGACTGAATTCGTGGCTATATTTAGGCAAAGATGGCTGCCTTAGTTGTTCTATGATTAGAAGCTTGCCGAATTTCACAATTTGACATAGGGAGATCTTTTAGTCAATCAATATTGGGAGAAGTTCATCCAACTCCAGAAGTATGTTCCCCAGTACCATGGAGATGAATATTTTCGGGTCCGAAAGATTATATTAGGGCTAAAACCCCAGATTGGGGGACAGGTGGATTTTTTGAGTCCAACTTCTATGGATCAAGGATATGAAAAAGAAATCAAGCAGGAACAAAGGTTGTAGTCCATGGCCGCTGACAGGGAGAAGCAGAAGAAGGATAAGTTGTCCACGAATCCTAAGTCCTTTAAGAAGAAAGGGAACAAGCATGATTTCCAACATAAAAATGATAAAGGCCATTGAGAGCAGAAAGGTCGAGATCAGAAGGATAGTAAAGGTGGGAACAATCAAAATAATAACAATAAGAAAAGTCAGGACACTTGGAAACACACCAAGAGAAGGGGTTTGCCTGGAGGGTGCTTTACGTGTAGTGGGGACCACTATGCAACCCAGTGCCCTACAAAAATAGTCGGACCCTCCCTCTGAGGAAATCAATTACCATCTCAACAAGTTGTGTTCAAGCAACACATACATGCAGCAGTGGATAACTGTCAAGCTGAATATTATATTACACCAATTGAAACTTCAGGGAAGTTGTTTGGAACCCCCATATCAATTCTTATTGACACAGGAGCTACTCAATGCTTCATATCACCTAGGGTTTTGAACAAGATTTCTAGAAGGGTTGGTTACATGCAAAGCACTTGGTGAGTAGAATATGCCAACCAGTCCAAGTCTCAGGTAGAGCAGTGTTTATTTGAGGCCCAGATTGATTTGCCCAGTTTCTCTACTAAAGTAAACCTTTACATGGCTCCCCTAGGTGCTTATGATGTAATCCTAGGAATCAATTGGCTTTGGAGGCACAAAGCCCAAATAGATTGTTTTCTAAGAGGGTGGAATGACTAGACGACCTAGGGCATAAGGTGTTCATATAGGGAACTGTAAGGCCAATCAAGATAAGGCAGATTTCCGCAATGCAACTAAAAAGGGCCAAGCGTAAGGGTTGTCAATTATTTGCAGTCAAAATGGAGGAACTAGTTGAACCAAGTGAATCTCAGGAACTAACCTTCTTTGATGATTTGATGTATTATGAATCCCAACAAACTACAATAGGTGATTGTGGAGAAGATTCAAAGAAAAAAGATTTTGAATTGGATAAGTATCCCTACCTTAGGGATTATGCTGATGTCTTTCCTGAAGAGTTACTTGGCTTGCCACCCAGAAGAGCTTTTGATTTCACTATTGATATATAGCCAGGGGCGGAACTAATATCTAAAGCCCCTTATCGTATGATGACCACTAAATTGATGGAGTTAAAAGCTCAGCTGCAGGAACTTCTTGAAAAAGGTTTAATCTGACCTAGTGTCTCGCCTTGGGGGGCGCCAGTTATCTTTGTTAAAAAGAACGATGGTACACTTAGGCTATGTATTGATTATCAGATGCTCAATAAGGTAACCATCAAGAATAGATATCCCTTGTCACACATAGATGATCTTTTTGATTAAATGCGAGGGGCAACAGTGTTTTCTAAGATCGACCTTTGATCAGACTACCATCAACTAAGGTTGAAAGAAAAGGACATTAATAAAACAACCTTTAGAACCAAATACGAGCATTGTGAATTCATGGTATTACCCTTTGGGTTAACAAATGCCCTAGCAACATTTATCAACTTAATGAACAGTGTGTTCAGGGACTATTTAGATAAGTTTGTGCTAGTGTTTTTGGATGATATTCTGATATACTCCAATGAACAAGAGCACCTTCAACATCTGTGTTTTGTGCTTCAACGACTAAAAGAAAATAAGCTTTACGGTAAATTTTCCAAGTGCTCGTTTTTCCAGAAGGAAGTACAATACTTAGGGAATATTATATCCGTGGATGGAATTGCAGTAGACCCGGCTAAAATCAAGGCCATTTTGGAATGGCCAGAGCCGAAAAATGTGCAGGAGGTTCGAAGTTTCATGGGGTTGGTTGGATATTATAGAAATTTTGTGGCTAATTTCTCCCAAATTATATGTCCCATTACATCTCTTCATAGAAAAGGGAAAAGATTTGTCTGGACATATAGGTGTCAGGAAGCTTTTAAAATTTTGAAAGAGAAGCTGACAACACTGGTACTACAAGTACCACACCTAGAAGAACATTTTGTGGTCACCATGGTGCCTCAGATGAAGGATTGGGTGGTGTACTCATGCAAGATGAAAGAGTCATTGCCTATGAGTCACGGAAGTTGAAAAACTATGAACAAAACTATGCCCCCCATGACCTCGAATTGGCTGCAATAGTGCACACATTGCAAGTTTGGAGGCATTACTTGCTGGGAAAACCTTTTGAGTTGAGATCCAACCACCAAGGGTGGTAGTATCTATTTACTCAACCAAATTTGAATGCTCGGCAAAGAAGGTGGCTCGAGCTAATATCGGACTATGATTTTGAAATCAGCTACATCAAGGGGAAAGATAATCGAGTGGAAGATGCTCTAAGTAGAAGGAGGCATATATCCTCTATACTAATGATTCAGACAAACCTTTGAAATCATGCACTTCAGTCCTCAGGAGGTGATGAATACTACCAACAGGTTAAACAAGCCTTATTAAAATCCTCAAGATCATAGATATGATGGTTTCTAGTTCGATACGGATGGGGTGCTTAGGTACAAGGGAAGAATGTGTATTCCAGACTTAGGGGAGTTAAGAAAGTTGGTTCTCCATGAAGCTCATAATGCACCCTATTCTGGACATCCAGGAGTAACAAAACTTGTGACAAACATTCGACCATTATACTTCTGGAAAGGGATGAAAAGGGATGCTGCAAAATGTGGCAGAAAGTTTAGAATGCCAAAGAGTTAAAGCGGAACATCAACACCCAGCAGGATTATTATATCCACATGAGATTCTTTAGTGGAAGTGGCAAATAATTAGCATGGAATTTGTGCAAGGGCTTCCAATATTTAGGAATAGGCACAACACAATTTTGGTGGTAGTAGATAAGCTTACCAAGGGAGCACATTTTATCCTAGGGAACCTAACAAATGGGGCACCCATTATAGTAAGAAAATTTATGCAAGAAATATTTAGGTTGCACAAGGTTCCAAAAAAGATTATTTTTGACAGGGATGCCAGAATGGCCTCCAAATTCTAGCAAACACTATTTACATCCCTTGGAATCCAGCTAAACATAAGCTCAACATATCACCTAGAGACAAATGGTTAGACAGAAAGGGTGAATCAGGTACTGGAAGACCTTCTAAGAGTTTACTGCATGGATCAGCAATATAAGTAGGAAGATTATCTTCCACTTGTTGAATTTGCTTACAACAACACATATCATTCTGCCATTAAGATGACACCATTTGAGGCATTATATGGGCGCAAGTGTCGCACTCCTATAAGCTCGGTCAAGTTAGAAGATAGGATTAGCCTTGGCCCCAAAATGCTCTCAGAGATGGAACATATCAAGATGATCAGGAAAAGGTTGGAAGAAGAAAATGACAGGATGAAGAATTATGCAGATGCTAAAAGAACTCCTAGACGGTTTTCAGTTGGAGATAAGGTTTTGTGAAGAGTCAAACCCCAAAAGAGTTCCATTAGATTTGGGAAGTCTACGAAGTTAGCACCACAATATGTTGGACCAGTTGAGGTTCTAGAGGAAATTAATCCAGTGGCCTATCAGATTGCTCTACCACCAGTCTTGTCTAGAATGGACAATGTCTTTCACGTTTCATACTTAAAGAAATATATACCTGGTAGTAATCCTATAATTCATTGGAATGCCTTGCAGGGGCAGGATCCAGGAGTGGTATCGATAGAGCCCATCAGGATGCTTGAGATGTGTAAGATTCGTCTTTGCAACTGTGAAGTAACTCAATGCAAGGTTTAATGGGACCAATACATCAAGGATGGTGCCACCTGGGAAGATTTCCAAGACATTAAGCAAATATTTCCTCATCTCTAGGAGGACTATAAGATTCCTTTTTAATCTTTATATGTTGATTTTATGCTTTTGTATTAAGAACTCAAATATCATCGGGGACGATGACTTTTAAGGGGGGAGAGATGTTACATCCCACCCTAGATGCTTTAAAACATTTTTGCTTTTTGCAATATGACTTGTGAATGATGCAAATTTTGATTGATTAGTGCATGACATGAAGAGATATTTTGTGATTAAGTTATGTTAGTGCAATGAGAATTATGCCATTATGATATGTGTTATGGTCTATTCAGAAAGAATAAATTGTGTATTGATGCCCTAGAGAAAGAAAAAAATATTTTTCAATGAATGCATAGATAGAGAATATACAATGGAGATTTTATGATATCTGGATGTCATACTAATTTCTGCTTGTTTGGACTTTTGATGCAGGGTAGCACATACCGCAATCTCCAGAGGAGGGAAAGTATCATCTGAGTAGAGAGGTGATGTTGGGATGCTTTGGAAATTGTCATATGAGCTAGGGTTAGGTCAAATGGATCTAGGAACCCTAGATGAGTGTAATTGGAGTCGAATTTTGAGGTAAGCCTTTTGTATGATTCTTGGATGTGGTTTTGTCATAGGTGGTTTTAGGGTTTTGGAAACCAATCTGCCTACCTTCTTTTTGTCATTGAAATTAAACCAAACATGCATATATGCACATGTAGGAGAAACCTACATACACCATTGCGGGTGTACACATATGCACACAACCACATGACGACAGGCGAATTTACGAGCCTGTGATCGAGCATATGCATGCATATGTGCATACGCGTATTGATTCATACAAGCCTGAACATGTGTATGGATGATTGTTCAGTTTAATTATTCCCTTCTTGATGGGAAACCTAAACTTTGGCACCTGAACTCGTTGGTATGGTATTATCACCAATTGAGCTTGAAATTGCCAAATAGCCTAGCTATATATATATATATAATAACATTATTTCTTCTTCTTCAGGCAAGTATAATGATGATACATGATAACGCCTAGAGGCATTTTAATATAAATACTTTCTCAAGGTTGAAAGGTCAATGCTTAAAATACATAAGTATTTAATTGATTCATTTATTCATTTATTCAAAAGTGAATATTTTATTAAATTTAAATGAGGAAGTTATAATGCCTTACCGCCAAATTTTGTTGTGGTAGAGATTCAAATATTAATATATAATTTTAACCCTCTCATTTGAATGGAGGAGATGGGCCATCACGAGTTGGAGGGATAAGTTGCATCCATATTATATTTTAAATTAAACCATAATGCCACAAATGGGACGTGGGCTAAAATCTTGCTTTGGTGGTTCCTTATTTTCAGCCACAAAAGTGGTGTAGCATTTATGAAGATCTTGTTGGCTATATCCACCACCTTGGAAACTCATTCTTTTGATTTTCTTTGATACTATACCATGCTGGACCTTATGGAGGTAGGAGTTAGAGAAAATTGTGGAGGTGGTTATCTTAACCACCCAATATCCTACCGACCTCCTTTAGTTTGATAATCTTTTCTCACAAAAAAAAAACACATACACACACACATTCGTGGCTGGAGCTGGGGGAAAGACAAATGGAGAAGATTGGTTGTTTTGAACTGAGAGGAGAGAGGTAGTTGAAAATAGGAGAGCTTTCATGAGTTTGAATCTCTTATAAAGGAACAAGACAATAGGCGTCAACAACAAGGGCTGAGTTGAGCTGGGAGATACTTGAAGTTGTGCTCTCATAACAACCATCTTCAAAAAAAATTGTTCCAGAACTCTTAATCAGGCACGTACTGTTCTTGAATAAATTGTGAATGGGAAATATGTTCTTTCTGGTAGAAGAAAAGTCTAGGAGAACATAATAGCAAGTGCTTGCATTCTCTTAAATCAAATTAATGCTTTTGAACCAAGAAAATTTAATGGAAACATTGCAGCTAGTGTAGCATTCTCTTGGAATGAAAGAATGTTTCTTGCTCCAAAAAAGTCCATAGAAATAATGGAGCATGTGTTTCGTTGGTTAGCAGCCATAACTGTTTCTTGTTGAATCTGTTGTATAGACATAATTGTTTCTTGTTTAATCTATTTTGCACAGTATGCTTGATTGCAAGTTGCCTACTGGGTCTTTTTAGACATAATCTATATCTACAGATTCTTGGCGCCAGACCATCATTTTGGTTATTTGCAAAAGTTTGTGTGGACCAAATCTGTAGTTTATATTTGTTTGCCAATATATCTATCTAGCATGAAATTCCAAGAAAACCAGTAGGTTAGCACGAAGCTTAACCTAGAAAAATGATATCATAGAAGAATGACAAGTATTCAAAATACTTGAAAGAACATGCAAATGTTTAACAATGAATGTAAAAGATTTTTTAGTTACAGAAAAGAAAAGAACTGGTTGTTGCTTGTTACAAAAATGAATTTTTGCTTATGATTGCATTCTTGGTAACGTATTATGCATGCCATCTAGATGGTTTGATGAAATATTCCCCCTTAATTTTTTCCCAAAAAATTAACACAAATCAACAACCAAACACTAATTAGCATTAGCCCCAAATGCAAATCAGCAAAGAAGATAACTCTAACAAAGAATGTTCACCAAGATCCCAATGTGGGCGAGGTGATAGCATATGGTAAGAGGGTCGTTAGGCATAAACAGATCTGAAAGTACAATTCATCTGTTGATGTAGGAATCCATAAGCATTGGGAATACTCCACTTATTCAGTGGGTGAGCTTACAATAATTAGTAGGCGGCAAGCCAGCCTTTAAATCCACTCTTCCACTTACTAATGTGGGGGGAATACTATCCACACAACCACTTATAATGTGGGGGGAAATTACAAACAAGAAAGATGTTTATTCTAAAACTCAATCACTCAATTGTGGGAGTGTAAACTAATATAAAATTGCAGCAAATAAAGAAAGAGTTGTTAGTACTACTAACTAGCTTTACAAAGAATAAGAATAGCTGCAAATAGAATATATAAGCTTCCAAAAACATTAAACAATTAGAATAACACTTCCTCTAACATTTACAATGATATAAGATGAAGAATTGAAGCTCAAACCAGCAAGTACAATTATTTAATAAGTTTGATATAGAAACAGCATAAACAGAAAATCAAACCAGCAACATCAAACCTCATAGAATTGGACGTATATTTGTCAAATCATCTTTGAAAGCTCTCTTACCACAGGAAAACAACAACTAAGAACTAGGCATCCATATTCCATCAAAGAAACGAGCCAGAAACAGAGGATGATAGAAGGCTTGAATCCCAATGCAACCACAGAAAAGTACAACCTCCTTAGAGAAGTCGACCTTCTCTAGAAAAATCAGCAGTCAGACATAAATTCCTAAACTTTGCAGAAAAGGTCAACCCACACAGACATACAGCTCGGACGAATACCCAGAATGATATAAAAATTAGAGGCAAAGCTATGAGCATAAATTTGCTTCAGCCATTGACATTAGCAGTACAAACAGATTATAAAACAACAACCTGTTTGTAATCAGAAACATCATTGAACACTATCCACACTCCTGAATGAAGCATGGTCTTCAGAAATCTTCCTAGGAAGCCATAGTTTCAGGCCCGAAGAAAGAATGATTTGCTAAGCTTCCCCTTAGCCAGGTTTTGGATTCATTACAACAGTGTAACTTTGCTCTTCAAAAATATGCATAATCGACTCATCATAAAACATCAATATATAGGCTTCAGTTGGCAAATGAAGCAACAAGAGACTCTTCAAATTCCAAGAAGTTGAGTCACTTCAACTTCCAAAAGGGACGCTACTTTAAGCATTTCACTTTTTGAAATATTAAAATATCATTCAACTTCCCCTTTAGGCGTCCATTTCCATATTGCAACAATAAAGAATTTATTAAATAAATAAATGCTCACTTGACCCGTTAATTGTCCCCTTCTTTAAAACAACTTGAAGTCGTCAAGCCTAGACATGGGGTACAACTTCAAGACATGAAAATTAACTAAGTCTGAAACTTAGTCCAAGGAGATAACCAAATACAATGCCCAAGCTGCAACTGATGAATTGCTAAAAATAGCAAACTGACAAATGCCAAACTGAACCAAGTTGATGATGATGCTTCTGCCAAAAATGAATTTACTAAAAATAGCAAATGCCAAAAATAGTAAGTTAACTTCAAAACCATCAGAAATCCAAACTGACCAACCAAACTAAACTGCAACTAATTGAGTTGTCGCTAGAATAATAGTGCCCAAAGATAGACTTACCAAAAATAACAAATTGCTATAAATAGTAAGTTTGCAAAACCTCAGTTGTGCGACAACTGAACAGTAATCAAAAATTACTAAAAATAGTAAGTGTTTCCAAATATCATTTGAGCACAAACCGAGCAGCCATCATGACTTACTATAAATAGTAAGTGCTCGAAAAGGATGTCAGAATCATATGCATGTCACATCACCCTGGAGGTCTCTGAAAACCTAGAAAAACCCAGAAACGTTTTACATGCAAACCCTCGAAAAATCATCTGAAAGAGGAAACCCTAATTTTTCACTTCAGCTTAGCCTACGAATTTCTGAAAATAGGCTAAATCCAATATAAGAGCGTAGGGCTAAAATGGGGACATTATAGTCCGCCCTTCCTAAAATTGTTTGTCCTCAAGCAATGCTACTACTCTCCAAGAAACAACTTGATCCTTACTATGCCAAGTAGGATCTCAGGGTCCCAAATCCATCTCTGTAAAGACCCACCATACTGATGTTGCACCACTCTGATCACACAAACATAACCAATATTCCAAGACTGCTATGTGTCCCTCCAATCATGTGGCTTAATCTGACATCCCCCGGAAAAACTGAAATCATAATCTTGCAGCATCTCATGTCCCGAAAACTTTGAGGAGTTAAAATCTGCAAAGCCAATGTCAAACACATTCTCGAGCATTAAGAAGAAAAGATTACTCAACTCATAAACATGCTCCTCAACATAACTCCTCATAGCCCCAAACAGAGTCACAACAACATATGTGACTATACCAACACTTCTTGCAAAGGAAAGAGCAACTCCTTGCAAGAGATCTTCTGTCACGTCCTCAAAATTCCATGAAGACATATAATGCCTTCTTTGAAGCAAACTAATATAACTTAGATAACTCCACGAAAGACTTACAAATTTCACCTCATGAGTCTCCAATTGGTGAATCAAATTAGTTTCCAACTTGCTGCCCCAAACATTGGTATAGGAGAAAACATAGAGAAGGCCACTGTTAAACATTAGAGAACATCCCATACATGAATTTTGGCTGCACTGAAACAATCCTTTTCTCATTTGAAGTTCAAAATTAGTCCTAATAGTAGACTGGAAGGTCAGAAAATGGAAATACCAACCAACTAACAGGTCTGATTTAGACTTTTTGAAATCTGATTTATGAAAAATCAGCATTCCAAACAAGCAGCAGCTGCAATATGAAAATTTTCCAACAAAATGAGCGTAATTGTTCATGAACCAAGCTGGTGGCACCTTTAGCAAGAGACCCCATGCCACCACAAACCAACTTCTGATCATATTTCCTTCACAAATCATCAATTTATGATCAAAAGTAATGAACCAATGGCAGTAAAAGAAGGTAGCAGCAATCAAAGGGCTGAAATTTTGGGACTTAACTCTTCAAGAAACCTTTTTTTTATGCATACCAATCTTCATATAAATATACTTGAGATCCCACATACTAACTTTCAATTGGAGACATTTCCCAACACATAAGCAAATAATCACAACTACATTTTGAGAATAAAGTGTTGGTCTATCCCGTTAGAATTTTCAATATTACCTTCTTGTCGAATAATACCAGGATCCCAAACCAACAACAATGAAGAACCATTTCTTAGACGGAGAACTGCTCTCACCTAAATCCTCTGATTTGCTCATTCCCTCTAAATTGATGCTTCTTGAAACTCCAAGAAATAATCAACCAACCTATGTTCGTTGAAGAAATAGAATCTAGAATCTTGTGACATGATTTGCCAGAAAGATTCCATGAATCCTTCATCAAATGCAATTCTAAAATCAATCACTCTAAGAGAAGATGGTGATGAACTAAAATCTGACAAGAGTCTCACAAGCATCCTCATCAAAATATAAATAAAACCTTCATCAACATGCCCATCAACTCTTTGATGAACAATAAGAATGTCTTCATTTCTTTGTGTTCCAAGAGTTACCAATTCTTGTTGAATGGTTGCACTAGAAGTAGCAGTAGATTCAACTTCATGCAACTCGCGTATTAACTCTCCAATGCTGGAAGACAAACTCAAATCCCCTTCTTCAGTAATCTCTGAAGCAATTTCTTCATTATTTTCAAAAAGAGGATTTGCATAAACCTTACTAGCATCTTCTTCATACAAGAGATTGTTAAAAGCTTGAAAAACTTGAGAATTTGGATGCTTTGGTCTCTCAAGACAACATTCCAAATCATATGTTTCTTGTATGAGATCAAGCTCATCAAGAATTACTTGAAGCTCCTTTGCTCTTATTTTGTTTTCTTGCTCCCAAGAATATTGAACAACAGAAATCTGATTCTCTACTTCAATCCGAGTCTCATGCACTCCTTGCAATCTCGTTTTGGTAAGCTCATTCCACTCCAATGCCTTGTCAGCAATATTAACCACTATTTCTTTGTCACGAATGATGTGCAAAAGACTAGATTTAATCTCCTCCAAGGAAAATTTAATGGACTTCATGTCATCAATAGAAATGCAACATACAACTTCTCCCCTAGGCACATCATAAATCAACTGTTCTACATGTCTGAATTCTATCAAGATTTAACAAAATTTGAATTCCATTATCAGCAATGTGTGAACTTGAGCTGCAATCATTATATACTAGCTGAGATGATGTAGAACAACTTTGATGAATAAAGATTTAAAAAATGGTTTGAGTTGTACTCCTCAACTTGTCTCGCATGTGATGAACACTCTTCATCATTCCATCCATAGTGCCTTCCAATTGCTTAGCTTTTTGCCTTAGCTTGATTTCGAGTGAAGAGAAATCTACCTTATAACTACTAGAAGCTTCTCCTTCCATGTTGTCTTCTACACATGATCCAAAAGAATTGATCAAATCAGCTTTGAAGTGGGAAGAGACTTCAACTTCCTCTTTATTCTTCTCCTCCTTGACTTGTCTTTCAAACTAGCATTCTCTGGAATTGTGAAGAAGGAAATTGTTGATTGAACACATATCTTCAACTAACCGAACTTCTCCTTCATTTGGATCTGCACTTATGGCCTCTTCATACATCTTTGTTTCAACTTTCGTTTCCAAAAGTTTTTTCTTTGAATCTTCAACGTGAGGCTTCTTAACACAAGTCAACTCACTGTTCTCTTCTATAGAAAACAAGAGTACCTCACTAGTTTTCAAGGCTTCCACTGATACATTACATTCTTCTACAAAATGCTTGGGTAAGTGAAAATTCGTGGAGACCCCTTGAACCTTTGCAATGTCTTCAAAGGGATTCCAACTTTCATCCTCTTCAGCTTTAGATATCTCTTCTTTATTTTCAACAGTCTTCTTCAAAATTGGTTTCAACTTATCTTCACATTGACTAAAAATTTCCTTAACTAACAAATCAGCAGTGGGAGAACTCTGCTCTTCACATTTATTAGCATCCAAGAGAAGAGTTTGGACACTTTCAGGAAGACTATCAGATTCTTTAATTGTAGAGATTAGAATATTCATGACAGCTGCAAGAATACTCTCTTCTTGCTCACTCCAGGTCGAGGTGAAGAGATAATTAAACAAGTGATAAATTTGATTCTTCATCTCCAATTCTATTCATAAAATGCAAGCACTAACTTCAGAAAATGTCTTTAAAACAGTTGCTCTTCTTGGAAACAAGCTACTACCAGTTTCATCCAAATCTTGAAAACTTTCCACTATCATATTCAATATGATCTTCATAGTTTCGTCATCATAGGGAAACTGGGGAATTACAATTCTTATTATCTCCATAAAACGAGAAGAAATCAGCAGCTTGGTTTATTCATCAGGATGCCCCAACCAATAGGGTTGATTCAAAGAATTCACTGCAGGAGCTAGTGCCAACTCCATTTTCTTCAAAGGTGATGGCTTCACTTGTCTCAAACATTGCTCTAACAAATGAAAAATGTTCTCTTCATTTTCTCTTGACTGAAATTCTTTGTCAAGTCTCTTTCCAGCCATATACAGTGCCTCTGCCAGACCCATCTCTTCATCAGTAGCCATGCCTTAATCTGACCAACTTGGTTTCTCAAATCTTAAAGAAACTATGCCAACTTCTTGAAACCGCAAGGAGCAGAACTAGAATTTGATCTAACTTTGGGTGTAGTAGCGAAGATCACTGTAACTCATCTGCCACATGAAGCACTAATCCATAGGATGGCAAGATCTTCTGCTCTAATACCACAAAAATATTCCCCCTTAATTTTTTCCCAAAAAATTAACACACAAATCAGCAACCAAACACTGAATAGTGTTAGCCCCAAATGCAAATCAGCAAAGAAGATAACTCTAATAAAGAATGTTCACCAAGATCCCAATGTAGGCGAGGTGATAGCATATGGTCAGAGGATCGTTAGATATAAACAGAGCTAAAAGTACAATTCATCTGCTAATGCAGGCATCCATAAGCGATGGGAATACTCTACTTATTCAGTCGGTGAGTTTACAATAATTATTAGGCGGCAAGCCAGCCTTTAAATCCACTCTTCCACTTATTAACATGGGGAGAATACTATCCACACAACCACTTATAACGTGGGGGGAAATTACAAACAAGAAAGATGTTTATTCTAAACTTCAACCACTCAATTGTGGGAGTGTAAACTAATATAAAATTGCAGCAAACAAAGAAAGAGTTGTTAGTACTACTAACTAGCTTTACAAAGAATAAGAACAACTACAAATGGAATAGATAAGCTTCCAAAAACATTAAGCAGTTAGAATAACACTTCCTCTAACATTTACAATGATATAAGATGAAGAATTGAAGCTCAAACCAGCAAGTACAATTATTTAATAAGTCTGATATAGAAACAGCATAAACAGAAAATCAGACCAGCAACATCAAACCTCATAGAATTGGATGTATCTTTGTCAAATCAACTTTGAAAGCTCTCATACCACAGGCGAACAACTAAGAACCAGGAGTCCATATTCCATCAAAGAAACAAGCCAGAAACAGAGGATGACAGAAGGATCGAATCCCAATGCAACCATAGAAAAGTACGACCTCCTTGGAGAAGTCGACCTTCTCTAGAAAAAATAGCAGTTAGAGATAAATTCCCAAACTTTGCAGAAAGGGTCACCCCACATAGACATATAGTTTGGACGAATACCCAGAATGATATAAAAATCAGAGGCGAAGCTATGAGCATAAATTTGCTTCAGCCATTGACATCAACAGTACAAACAAATTATAAAACAACCTGTTTGTAATCAGAAACATCATTGAGCACTATCCACACTCCTGAATGAAGCATGGTCTTCAGAAGTCTTCCTAGGAAGCCATAGTTTCAGGCTCGAAGAATGAATGATTTGCTAAACTTCCCCTTAGCCAGGTTCTCGATTCATTCCAACAGCGTAAATTTGCTCTTCAAAAATATGCATAATCAGCTAATCATAAAACATCAATATATAGGCTTCAGTTGGAAAATGAAGCAACAAGAGACTCTTCAAATTCCAAGAAGTTGAATCACTTCAACTTCCAAAAAGGACGCCACTTTAAGCATTTCACTTTTTGAAATATTAAAATATCATTCAACTTCCCCTTTAGGCATCCATTTCCATATTGCAACAATAAAGCATTTATTAAATAATTAAATGCTCACTTGACCCCTTAATTGTCCCCTTCTTTAAAACAACTTGAAGTCATCAAGCCTAGACGCGGGGTACAACTTCAAGACATGAAAATTGACTAAGTTTGAAACTCAGTCCAAGGAGATAACCAAATACAGTGCCCAAGCTGCAACTGATGAATTGCTAAAAATAGCAAATTGACAAATGCCAAACTAAACCAAGTTGATGATGATGCTTCTGCCAAAAATGAATTTACTAAAAATAACAAATTCCAAAAATAGTAAGTTAACTTCAAAACCATCAGAAAGCCAAACTAAACTGCAACTGATTGAGCTACTGCTAAACTAATACTGCCCAAAGATAGACTTACCAAAAATAGCAAATTGCTATAAATAGTAAGTTTGCAAAACCTCATCTGTATGCCAACTGAGTAGTAATCAAAACTTACTAAAAATAGTAAGTGTTTCCAAATATCATTTGAGCACAAACCGGGCAGCCATCATGACTTACTATAAATAGTAAGTGCCCGAAAAAGATGTCAAAATTAGATGCATGTCACATCACCCTGGAGGTCTCTGAAAACCCAGAAAAACCTAGAAACCTTTTACATGCAAACCCTTGAAAAAACATCTAAAAGAGGAAACCCTAATTTTCCGCTTCAGCTTAGCCTACGGATTTCCAGAAATAGGCTAAATCCAATTGAAGAGCGTAGGGCTAAAATGGGGACATTACATTTGAATGCATTAATTGCAATGTATACTCCAAATTTTCTAAGGGGGAATGAAGAGGGTTTTTGTTTTTCCTTCTTGGTTGAAAACCTTATGATATGCCCTTTTAGGATTGTAAGTTCTAAATTGAAATTGTCAGCCATGAAAGTTTGAAAGGTTTCTTGAAACCCTATTTTCTTGTTTAATGGTTACACGTGGTAGGTAGCCAAGAAGAGTGTGTCTTGTTTGAAAAACCTTAACTAGGTTAAGAGTGTTTTCCCTAGGACATGTGTCCTTGGTAAGAGTACAGGGTGGAGAGAAATTCTCTTGGAAGCCTTAGTTTAGAAGAGTTTTCCAAGTCGAGCAGGGTGGGTGAGTCTGTACAGTAGTACAAAACTACATAGCCATAGTAGGTGTAGGTGACACTGACTGCATTTAGTACTCACAGTAACTCAGATACCTAACTAACTAGAGTTTCCAACTTAGTAGGAAGGAATCCTTAGTAGCATGGTAGAGTCAGTTAGGTAAGGTTTACCACTAGAGCTCAGATGGTTGTTCTTGAGCATTTCCAACATTGTCTTTCATAAGAAGGGAAGGGCCCCTTCTAGTTAGGAAGGTGTGTGAGGGACTGGACAAGTCCGTGGATGGTGGAAAATTACTCAGATGATGCTTTCCCTCACATGCAGATGGTGATCCGAGTCTTGGAAGATGCTGAATCCAGATGAGGACTTCTAATCTCTTACCTTTGTACCTCTATTTGTAGTACTTGAAGTTATGAATTCAATTTGTTTCATGTTCTTTAAGTAGAATACAAACTTACTTTTATTATAGCAGCAATAGATGCATCTTGCTATGTTGTATTTCAAAAAAAATGCTTTAGTTGAGTGAGAAATCTTTATTGGTTTTTATGTTCTATGTAATGTGGTTGTTACAATCCCCTGATTCTATGTTTCCCAAATGGGATTAATTATGAATTTTGTAGCAATTTTTTTAAAGGATCTTGTCCCTCCAACTACATTTGTAGACCCTTGTTCAAGAAGCATTTCAATTCATCATATTCTTGCTCTATATAATCACACTTCAAAGATCCCTTGTAGACGGTTTATTACCTATTGCCATTCCTGATCCATCCTCGCTTCATTGTTGAATATGCATCAGTAATGTTACTTGTGCATTTCTCTCATGGAATCCTTTGCCAATTTCATTTCTTAGTGGCATTCCTCAAGCTTTAGTTGTGATCTTTTGCAGTTGCTATCATGAAAATCATATATTGCCAGGCTAATGCATTTTCATAAGTGAACTTATTAGATCCATGTAATTTTTTTGAACATACAAATCCATTACTTAGTTATCGATTGGTGTCCAGTGGTTGGTTATGACGGCATTGCCAAGGATCTTCTGTCACATCATTTCCAACAATATTTTGTTTGTAATGCTTACAATGATCTCTTATTGTGGCTCTATTGATCTGGATCCTAGGAATTACCTTGGGGATAGCACTCTAAATTGTTGGAATTCAGATGTCATTAAAGCAATTAAATTAATATTCAACATGTAGAAAATTATTGACAAATGTAGAGCAAAACTATAATTGCAGAGAATGACACAAATGGAATACAATTTAATTTATCACGACCTTTTCATTGATTTTTGCATTGCATTACATTACATTGGCTTATAAAGCCTTGTTATCCTTGTACTAAACTACCTAAACTATGTAACTAGAAAACAACTATGAAAACTACATTATTAATTACTAATATTAAAAGTTAACATCTATTTATAAATTAACATTAATATGTTAAGTTATTGTTTATTATCTAATCTATAATATAGATGTTATATAAGTTTCATCATTGTGTCCTCTTTACATCAATCTAAGCAAAGGACATTATTAATTACTAATATTGAAAGTTAACATCTATTTATAAATTAACATTAACATGTTAATTTATTGTTTATTACCTAACCTATACTATAGATGTAATATAAATTCCATCATTGTGTCCTTTTTACATCAATAGCCCATTTGGAAATTTGATGAAGTATCTTCACCAGATTTTTCACTCATCCAACACACATCAAATTGATTGCATGAGTGGATGTCTTGACTGTAGAACTTTGCAAATCCTTTGTACCACATGAGAGAACCAATTCCAACCCCATGTACAATGAGAGAACAAATCTTTTTTAATTGTCCACCATCCTCTAGGCATGTCAAAATCTCTTCTCTAGTGCATACACATAAGAGAACGAGAGTTTTTTTTTTAAATGTTAATATCCCTCCTCCAATGTTGTGGGAAACAAATCCCTCCTGTCATGTACAACAAGAACAAAACCACTGTAGACACACAAACCCCATCTTATTTTAGATGTTACACTATCTGCAAAACAAGCAAGTGCAAAACAAACAAGTGTAGATGCACCAAACCCACCCGTTTTTAGATATTACACTATCCACAAATATTGTGGAGCCAACCCCCTTCTTGAAAAAGGACAAAAATATAGTGGTGCTTCTCAAATAATCTACCATCTTAGAGTGGGAAGCTAGCTTGAGATGTGGAAATCCTCCAATCTCCTTTGTCCTCCAACCTCCTCTGCGATTTTGTAACACTTTATCTATTTGATGTCACAGCAAATTCTCCAATAGCACAAGTATGTGTGTCTCTGAAATCTCTTTTAGGCATAGCATGGGATATTATGAAAGTAAAAGGATTATATGATACATACTTGTACATAATTAATAACAAAAAATATAGGGTGTCTGATTCCATTGATATTGGACTTAGTTACAACATAACCAAATTATGTGAATACAAAAATCATTATGATTCCTTCCTTAAAGAACTCTATTCTTCATTTACAATAGGCATTAACCTTATCACTCCATTACAAAATCTCAAAGACTCAAAAATACAGAAATAAACTCCACACCGTGGAAAAAATCCCTTATTCCTCCACACAAATGATATTTGTATACACCCCAACAAGGCTAAATCATTCTGGAAACTTTATAATAGTAATCGATTACTAACGGCAAGATACAATATAACTGATAGTTGTCCAGTAGAGAGAAAAACTATCAAATAATTGAAAAGAATCCACAAATCGCCCAACCAACAATGCCATCCATTTTCAGAAAGAAAAGTACAAACAGTGTGCCTCCTCTTTTGCTATGTTCTACAGTCCAAATCGCCTTTTCATTAAATACAAGAAGCATCAACCTTATAGTCTTGAAACCTCTAAAATTGATTGTTTGAAATAAATAACAAATTTAAAAAAAAAAACAATGCTGAGATTTATACTATTTAAATTTGTTTTTCTTTTTCCTTCAATTGTAAATTTATGGTATTTAGCTTTGGGCCTAGTCATGACTAGCAATACCTACCATATTAGCTCTATGAATCCCCATCTCCTTTCACTTTACAAGTGAAAATAACTAAAAGATAATTCTCATCTAGCAGATTCCTCTATGTGATCTAGATGTCTCTATCATTGAGACAGAACTTTAAGAGGATAAATGTAAAGATACTCGCACTTGCACTAGAGGGGGTGCAACAGTTACACCGATAGAAAAATATAGAGAAGTAAGAAGGGGAGTAACATGAATTTAGTACTTGTATGGACATCATTAACAAAACAAACAATTTATTAATCTCACAGCAGAAAATAGACATTAGAAGATGGTAATAGGCAAATATACAATGTGATTATACAATGTTTGAATCTCAATAATATATAGAGAACATGAATCATTACACATTGTTTGTAATATATGGATACAGTAGTTGCCCCTAGTTTGTAGGAGTATACATGAAATGTAGTGGGTGGATGCATGGAATAAATGAATTGGTGAATGGATATGTGGGGTATGGAAAGGATGGAGAATACTTGTATAATGGTGGTGCAGTGAATGATAACGATCCATATCAAGAAATTTACCAAAAGCAAGTGTTAAGTTTACATTGAACGTCGTCCAAGATCAAGATGATTTGGAATGTGGGTGGCGTTGAGTGAACATGGATTTGATAGATGGTCCATGGATGAATTGATTTAGTTTGGATAAGGTGGATGGAGTGTTGGATTTACTGTGGATGAGGTAAGATGTGTGTACCGCTTTTGGTACATGTAGGTGGTTTTTTTTTTGTTGCAATCTCATCGAGATGCAGACATCACGATTTGGGATCCGTAAGAGTCCTTATGATAAAGTGTTGCTATCAACACACGGTTATTCTGAGCAATTTATGTTTGTGTCTGTTGACGGTTGACGGTTTGGATTTTTTTTTCCAAACTTGGGAGGTGAGCAATGGTAAGTGGATATGGAGTTTCGTTTGGGGAAAAATTTGTGCATATGTCTTGTAGGCCATTTTTGTAGCTTTCTTGTGCACTAGTGGACGTTTTTTGATGGAAGAGCTTCCCTTCTTGATTTTTTCCCCATAGTTTCTTTGACTAATAGAGGTTTATAGGGATGATTTTGTGTTGTATTTTATGGTATCCATTTGAATATGATTTGTCCATTTTTTCTTTATTTGCCCCTTTCTTTATTTTGGAGGATGGGATGGTGCATGAATCATGGTTGAAGTTATGAAGTGTTGTAGCATTGATAGCGGTTCTATCATAAGGACTCTACAGTCTCCCAAATGTTGACTCTTTTTTTGTAGAACATCTACATGTACATTTAGGAGTACGCATCTCATGGGTAGATGGATGAGTAAGTGGTATATGGATATGGTATATTGGAGGTTTGGATTCTTGATCTTGATTTTGCGTGGTGTTGTCTTAAATATACTTTGGTTCATGTTCTTGACATGGATCAATTTGATAGGATGGATTGTATGCAAAGGGGGTATATTCTATTGAATGTGAAAGGGTTTGTATATCTCCTAAAAATGAGCAATACTTTGGGAAAATTCATCATCTTGGAGCAACCATTGTAGGAGTATCTGATTTTGGAACAACCACCTGCATGTAATTGCAAATGCGGTGTAAGCATAGAAACAATAATTTGTATGTATATCAATATGGTAAGTAGAAGATAAAACAAATATAGCTTTCTTGAGAGAGTTGTGTGTTAATGTATGTGTACCTGCACTCATCATAAAGAGAGATGTAGTTGGAGCTCTTCTTTTTTCCTGATTATTGTGTATGGATTATTCTTCATTCTTGAGTATCGATTAAAGGAAAATGGTGGGTCGATCCTAAGTCCATGTATTGATTTAACTCTAGATATAGTTGTAAAAGTTAATCCTTGTCTTTCTTTTTTACCTATATCGATTGTTGCTCTTTTGATCGTCAATCCTTGGGATTTATGTATTGTGATCGCCCATGCATTGCATAGTGGTAACTGCCTGTGAGCACCTAGAGATATAGGTGATATAGGAATAGTTTTTGGAGCATGGATGCTCCAAGGTGGGCCATTGTAAGTATCAAATTTTACTACCACATATAATGGTAAATCTAGTGGTTTGGAGCTTTCTATGTATACAATATCTACAACCTCTCCAAGAGAACCATTTACAAGGCCTGCTTGAGTCCATAGGTTTGTAGTTAGCATGATGCGCTGGCCTCTACATAGGAGGAGTTCATGGGGAAGCTTGTCAGCATCATTGTCAATCTTTGATGTTGTGGTTGTTTTTATTGCAATACTAAGTGCAATAGGAAGATTTAATAGTTGTATCATTTTTTTGTTATGTGTTCCAACTAAGTCATTGGTCGGGAATAGGTGCATTGCTAGGTCAAAAGACTTGTTTTCTTTGTGTGATAGCTCTTTTTTTGTGCGACGCATTAGTAGCTCCCAATCTTGTTCAGTTGGTTCTGCATTACAAATGTTTTGTAGAGTTCTTTGAAAGTCAATTTGAGCTTGTGTGTCCCCATGTCGAAATATTTTTTCTAGTGTGACAATAATAGTGAATTGTTCCCAAAGGGCTTTTGCATTTGTGTGGGCAGCATATATAGGTTTGTCCATAACATGGGGTAGTTGTGCAAAGTCGCCTACAAGAATGATAGATCTTCCACCAAAGCACAAGTGTTGTTGGTGGGGGAAAGCCTCACGTAGCCTAGAATCAATTTGCAAGAATAATTTTGGGCCTATAAAGCTCAGTTCATCAATTAGGAGGTATTTTATGTGCTTCATGCTATTTTGGAACATTGCAAGTCACTGACCCTTCAATGGTTGCATTTCCTTGATTGGAATTTTCAAGGCTGAATGTATAGTTGAGGCGTGTATGTTGAATGCTGCAATTCCTGTAGGAGCAACAACAAGGAGTGGGCTATGTTCTTGTGGTACTAAATTGGAAAGGGAGTGTTTAATGTAATGAATAAGATATGATTTCCCTGTTCCTGTTGTTCCTTGTATGATCATGTACAAGGGTTTTTTGGTTTCACAAGAACTACAGTGGTCCATAACAAGTGTTAGGGCGAGTTGTCGTTTGGGAGAGAGTGGATATGGGAGGTCGTTAAACTCAAATGTTGTTGGGCTGTCATTTTGGTCCACCTTATTTGTGCATACAAAACGCTCTGCAGTTTCATGTAACGCTTGAGGTATTGTATGGGCATTCCACTTGTGGCAATTGTCAAAGTCACGCCTTCCAAGCATATCAAGGGAATTAATATTTCCACTAGTACCAAGACCCAATTGTGACAAGAACTCCCATTCATTCAATTGTATTGTATTGCCTATATTGTTTTCATCTTCTGTTTCATCTTCCTCTTCTTTATTTACTTCTTCATCAACTATACGGTCAACATGCCACACATAATATTTATGTATATTCATCTCCTTCCAATTTGCAACAATTTTCTCTTTCTCGATACCAATGTCTGCTTCAATGTTATGAAATTGCTTGTAAAGAAGTAGTTCGCTCCAACAAAATGTCTCAAAATGTTCTGAATCCTCCTTTGGAATAGTAGGAAATCGAGGGAAGACACTGATAATTGCCTTTTGTTTCCTTTCTTTCCACTTGTAGTCTTTGCGGCTTGATGAGAACGAGAATGATCGTGCAGATTCAAGTAGTGTTACTTTCTCCATTTGAGGAGGACGTTGTGTGTATGTATGGATGTAAGTTAGCTCCAATGTATTGTCATTTCGGTTGGTCTGAATTCGGTTGAAAACTTTTCTCCCAACATTAAGCACCATGAATTCACAATTGCAAACAACAAGGGGCAACTTTTATAACATATGGCACGTTTCTTGTGCACCTATATCACAATCAGCAATAATTTCAAACATGAATTTTCTATATGCTGCAAGTGCCTTGTCTTGGGGTGCTTGCTTTTGACATATGCATGTCAACATATCAAGGTAGCTTTCAGATTTTCTCTCTGCCTTTGCGGCATATTTTGCAATGTATTTTAGAACTAGTGTTTTTGAAAGCACGGGTTGACAATCCATATTGGCCCTCCATATGGAAAGCATTTTTGGACTATGTATATTCAACCTATCATCATTACGTGCAGGGAAAAAGGTTTTTTTCCCATCTTCATCATTCATAACGAAGACGTGGCACATTTGGGCCATGGTGCACTATAGCGACACTCCATGTTGTTTCCTTTCTTGCGAAGGCAGGTTGATTCTAAACACTTGGTGTGTCTTTGGACACGGTTTAGTAGCTCTTCATAGTCAGTGTGTTTGTAGAAAATATTTTAGGTGTTGTTAGTAAGCATGGGTCGTCTTGCGAAGACCGATGGCATGTGTTGCTCTTGTCTCCTAGAGTTCGAGGATTCCAAGCACTAACATATTTGTCAAAGAATGATTTCGCTTTGTCTACGTCGGCATGATTTCTCCAGTCAAGTTTGTCCATGTTTGGTGCACCCTCAAGCCAAAGGAATCCGTGTACATGTGCAGACCCTCGATGTTGCCACTCATATCTATACCAGTAGTTTGTTGCACAGTAGAGCTTCTCTAAGACTTCTTCATGAAATGTTGTGAATCTTTGATGCAAGTATAAGGATGTCGTATGTGGGTTCATAACAATGTTATCTATGCGATCTTTATTGTTTTGTGATGTTTGAGTTGCTCCCTTTGTAAATAGTTAATGTAAGTCGGGCCATTTGGTATCTGCAGCACTTAGTGTGAAGAATAGTGTGGGGGAGCCTATTTGGTTGATCATGGTTGACAATTCACCACGACATTTATTCCAATATGCTCGTGTTCCTCTAAGGGATGATCTGTAATGCATCAATTGTTCAGCTAGTTTAGTGTCAGGAAACGTTTGTATATGCTGATGAAGGCTGTCTATGGTGGTTGGTATGCAGTCCTCAACATTTTTCTTGACAAAAATGGAGGCAATACCTTGGCTTCGGTGGCGCATCAACAGGTTCAAGAAAAAATATCTAAACCTTGGATGCCTTCCAAATCTATTATCATGAAACCTTATTAGGTGCAACACATATTCATGTATTTCAACTTGTCTATAGCGAGGTTGTAAATGTAATGCACTACCATTGGGAAACAAAGAAGGAAAAGCCATGTCTAGAAGTCCTTCAGTATTGTATTCATTAACTGGTGATGACTCAAGTGTCGGCCAATCTACAATGGTGTGATTGTGATCTGTAATTTGCAATGTTTCTCTTATGATTTCTAGTTCACGACGTTTATTTGGTAGCCTAGCCATGAAAGAAGAGGAGAAAGTGAATTCCGCGTTGGGTGAATCCGTGTTAAATTTTGATGCACTATTTGGTGCAACAATACTATCGTTGTTAGCATTAATGTTATGAAGCATACTAGAGATGTCTGTATTTGTATCAGGGAGCTCTTGAAGAGATGCAAAATCCACCTTGATATCTTCGTAATATGGGTCATATGCGATTTTATATTTTAGTGCAGCCCACACACGATTTCTACTTACGTAGCAATCATAATGGTCACCTCTTGTATTGGTTCTTCGAACCACCAACACATCCAAGTTTGCAATTTTATGTGGCAAGTATTTTGCTATGGTTTTGATATCTTGTGGGAAACAAATTGTGTGTCCACTATATTTGTATTGGCCCCCACGAGCATTTGTTACTTGTATTATAGGATTGACTCGTGCTATAAGCATTTCTTCGACTTGTGTTAGTGTTTGCAGCTCATACGGTTGTACTCCTGGGTCCATTAAATTAGATGCTGAGAAACGATGTCTGCCTGTCTCATGGAAGCATCTAAAACAAACTAGACCAGTTTGTGTTGCATTGGTACGGATTCCTGGGTAGCATTCATTGCAAATTGTGCAAGTTGGCAAGTTTGATAGTTTATCTAATCTTGAACGAAATCTTTTTGAAGCTTCTATAAAGTTTTTTTCAGAGAGTGGTAAGTTTGTCGACTGATTTTGACGAGACTGCATTGTTTGGTTTGTGCACATTGACGAACCTATGTCAGAAGTGTTTTCAGTTTGGGATGCACATTCATATGGTTCAATATTGTGTTGGTTTGATTGAAAGGAGGTTGGTGCATTCGTTTGTATTGCCTGTTTTCCTATGCGTTGGAAATGACATCGAATGCTGATTTCTTCTTTATGTTGCATATAGTAGTCATGACTGCTTTTACGAGATTGTTTGCTTTTAGGGGTAGAGGGTGCCATCTGTAAAGGAAATATGAACTATAATTACCAAATGAACAATTACAAATACATAAAAAATTAAATAAGCTTAACATTAATGTTATGAGTTTTTTGATCATTATATTCTTTGAGAAGTAGTTGAGATACAATTGGTATGCTATATACATGAGTAATTTGGTGGAAGAGGTAATCACATTATTTTCATAACAACAATATATTCAAAATATCTATGATATTGAAATTCCATGTATGGAATCAAAAGTATAGAAAGTATACTATATAAGATGTTACAAAACTTTATATACATTACATAGGCGCTTGAGGTACATCTAAACACTAGCAATAGGACACATAGTAGTGATTCCACCCAGCATGAGCAAATTCTCTGCAACAAAATCTAGCTCGTTGACCTTTGTGATTGTTGATTTTACCCGTGCTTGAGCAGCAGTTGAATCATATGAATTTGTGATTGTGAAGATAAATTGCTTGAATAACACTCCTTTGACTATGGTCTCAACTTCAGTTTTTGTTTCAGAATTGAATTGTAGCATGTATAAATTATTTGCAGACATTCCAAGAAGTTCAGTGGCTAGTTCTTCAAAAGCAACAGCCCATAATATTCCTATATGATCTGCAAGCTTTAGCTGGAGTATGTATCTGTAGGTACATTTAGCATTAGTAGCTTTGCATTTGGAACAATACCATGTTTGATCATCATTATGTACAACTTTCTTTTTACATTGTCTTCCATCTAACTCAAGGGGGCAAGATGGATAGCATAATGAATTTGTCTTTATGTATTGCACTGTTGCTTTTAGAGTGCATTGGAAGGTTTTTTTCACATTGGTAGTTTTCTCTTCAATATCAGCAATTGTTCTCATAAGCACGAGAGGTGCATCCAATAGTTCTGTATTCAATGGAGTGACATCAGTCCCATTCTGTTCAAACCATGATTTGAGTTGTTCTGCCTCCTGTATTTTTGGGTTTACAAATAGGTGGGTGCTTGCCAACGTGCTTATGACCTTTCCATTGTACTCAGTGACATGGCCATTTTTTATTGCAAGTATGGCCACATGTTTTAAGTGATACATCTCTTGCAGTTGCTTGCCTTCCTTTTCAGTTGTTGGACCCCATAAAGTAATATTAATTGTAGATGAATAGGTATCTATCAATTTGATGCTCCTTCGAAGAACTTCAGTCCCATCCCTCCTCCTTATGGTTGAGCTTGGGTCCACACATATGACTATGCCAATAACATCAACAATGATATTATTGTTCAATTCTAAAATTTCCTTGAAGGGTGTGAAAGAGAACTGATGTTTGGGAATTACAAGGTCATCTTCTAAGCAAGAAATTTTGGATTCCTCGACTAAACAAATTTCAAGCTGGTTGTTTAGTTTGTTGTACAACCTATTAGCTGACTTAATAGTTCCACCAGATATTGTATATACTTCTCCAAAATGTACATTCATGTAATGAAGGTTTGCAACTTCATTAAAACAAGTCACTCATATTTTAGTGCGCTCACAATCAATAATATCGAAAGAGAAGACCTACCCTTGTCCCTTATGTGTGTTGAAGTTGTGCATCTACTTTTTCATGGTAACACGACCCTTTATAAGCCACCTTGTCTGAAATGGATTCAAATTTCTAATAGGCGTAATATTGGACAGAAGGTCTTTATTTTGTAGGGACGAGCATATCCCAAAAAGTGCCCTTTGAGTAGGTGGCTTTGGTACCATAGCAGTGTTATTCATGCTCGTAGATGGAGCAATTGAGGTTGTAGAATTTACTTGATGGGCTTGCTCTTCAAATAGGTAGGCAGGTTGACCAATAATGTCATGCTGCAAACATGTGATCTCTAATTTGGAGATGACTATCCACCTATAAAGATAAAATGAGTAAGTATTTTGAGTACGAAAAAATGTGGCATAGTGGATAAACGATGCTAAGCTATAAGTTGATAATTGGAATTTTGTAGAAGAGCATGCAAATATTGTGGCTCACCTTGAATTGCAAAGAACAGGGCAACTGTATCCTATCAGTTTGAGTATAGATCCCTTCTGGAGTTCTTTACAAGCTATGCACTGGTTGTACTTTGTTGGGAGTGTTTCCTTCTGCTTATGCACCCCATCAGAGAGCTCCACTCTATATCGATCAACCAGTTTGAGGGCATGACCAAATGATGCAATTTCTAATGCTTGTAGATAGGGTTGCAAGTTTAGGTTTCCATCATTCATCATCTTGATTGCATTGTTAGTTAAGGAATATTTTGGCAAGAGAGGTGGTTGTGATACTATAACACTGTCATCAAGGCCTGTTGATGTGGCTTGTACTTGTTGGGTTTGTTGTTCAAAGAGGTTGGTAGGCTGGCCAATGATATCTTGCCGCAAACATGTGATTTCTAATTTTGATATGACAATCCACCTATAAGTGTACAATGAAGAAGTATTATCAATAAGATGAGATGTGACATCATGGATTTCAAGAATGATAATCTATAAGTTTTGATTGTGGATATTGTAGCAAATCATTGAAATATGATGGCTCACCTTGAATTGCAAAGAATAGGGCAACTATATTTAATGAGTTTAAATATAGAGCCCTTCTGTAGTTCTTCAGAATCTATGTGGTGGTTGTACTGTTTTGGAAGTGTAGCCTTCTGCTTATGCACCCCATCAGAGAGTTGTAGTATATAGCGATTGGTTGGTTCAGGCCCATGTCCAAACATTGAAATATCTATTGCTTGTAGATGGGGTTCCAGGTCTACGTTTCCATCATGGATCATCTTAATTGTGTTCTCAGTCAAAGAATACATCATGACAAGAGAGCGAACTAGTCCTTGCAAAAGTAAATTGTAGGTGGCAGCTATTACTTACATTAAATGACGTATAAAAAGCATACTTTGTGAAGTATGAAATTAATATGCTTTATAGCCAACAAAATATACCTAACTAATTTGATAATATTTGAAAAAGCCACGATGTTGTTGAATGTGACCATGCAAGTAGTAGTTTGAATAAAAGAGTGTATACAAGTTATATAGAGTTAAAGTAGATTTAGAATAATACCTGTAAATGTGATTTTGAATAGGTGTGTATATCAAAATAGTGGCCTTTGGAAGTTAGCTTGTTGCATTTGTAAGGGAAAAAAAAGGGAAAGTGTAGTGAGTAAAAAAAATAGTTCACACTATTAAGTAATCTAAGTTAATTGCAAGCACTATAGGTATTTGAATCTACATTCTATGGTAAAGGGACAAGAGGATACGTGCTTTCGAACAAATGAATAGAACACTAGTTCGTTAATAGCAAGGGATAAACAATAAAGGAACATACAATAAAATTAAAGAAAGCTAATTGGTTCGCAAACATGTTACTCATTTTGGGGTGCAATGGAATTAATAAACCTAACTATACTCTACACTCATTGTGGTAAGTAAACAAGCCTAACACATTTAACCTATTATTGGAGAGCACAATTTTTTTGTGGATTGTGTCCTACTTGGGGATACGTTTATCATGCTTGAAGTGAAATTTGAGGAAAGGTTTGCAACACATTATATACAAGCTACTATTTTTAATTATATTCAATCTAAGATGCTATTTGTTTTGGATGTAGACATGTGGGTCAAGTAAAGAGATACAAAACAAAAGCAAAAGTCAAGAACAAAGATGCAATATGATAGTAAGAGAACAAAGTAAGTGTATATATTTTTGAAGCAAAAAATGTGTTACATGGTATTGTAGTAGGTGACATATTGCATTTTTTATCACGAGGCAAAGTGCCTTGTTCATAGTATATTGGAGTTTACATTTCTTTTAGGGATTTACAAAATATCCAACTACCCATAAGTTGGTAAAAGTTGAAGTTACATGGTTATATCACATACTATATACACATTTATAGGGAGAACATATCTTAGACATGATTCAAGTAATTCTGGAATGCTTCTTTAATGTAGATAGAACCACCTTGTCCGTATAACTCATCCGCTTTCATTTCACGAAGGAAAGTACAAAAGGAACTCAACTTCTCACAAGTTAAATGGAACTCATGTACTGTTACTTCCATTGATTGAATGTCCAAATCTTGGACACTTTGCATGTTTTGAACAATGTTCTTCGCTTGTTGGAGCAAGTCGAGGCAACTAACTGTAACGTCATTGGCAAAATCTTGTATTTGACTTGTAGAATTTCCATTCCCATTGATTGATGGTGTCGAGTTGGTTGACAGCATAAGTTCACTGGAAGTACTGGAGATGTCAATAATCTCCATTGCCATTTGGTTGACTTTGTTGAGTTGTATCTTATAACCTATGCTGCAACAATATATGTTTTTTGTCAGTGTTAAACACTATGCTGTAATAATATATGTGTTTTTCAGTGGTGATTTAAATAGTTATTGTTAATATTTTTATTAGAAAACAATTATATTTATTAAAATACAATATTATTTAATTTTAACTATATATGTATATATTTAAAAGTCAAGTAATAAAATTATGAAAATTTACATATATGTACATACATAATTTATATATTGGATAAATTATAGTATAATAATTATTCAAATAAATTTAGAAATAAAAATGAAAAAAGATTTATGCATATAATTTATTATTTATATATTATATTTACTATATATTATAATAAATAATTATTCAAATCTTTAAATTTAAAATATATATATATATATAATTAGACATTTATTCATTATTTTGTTAAAAATCTAAAATAGGCATATTAATATTTTTCATTTATATTATTAAAATTGGTAAAACCAAATAATTTAAATCAGCTTGCTAATAAAAACAAATTTCCAATAAATAGATAGTAAGTAGTCATTAATTTAACTATATATGTATATATTTAAAAGTCAAATAATAATATTATGGAAATTTACATATATGTATACATAATTTATATAATGCATACATTATAGTGTAATAATTATTGTTATTATTTATATATTATATTTACTATATATTATAATAAAATAATTATTCAAATCTTTAAAAAAATTTAAAAAATATTTTAAAAAACTAAATATATAATTAGACATTTATTCATTATTTAAAAAAAAATCTAAAATAGTCATATTAATATTTTTCATTTATATTATTAAAATTTGTAAAACCAAATAATTTAAATCAGCTTGCTAATAAAAAGAAATTACCAATAAATAGATAGTAAGTAG
This sequence comes from Sequoia sempervirens, assembly GCA_007258455.2. Lineage (NCBI taxonomy): Eukaryota > Viridiplantae > Streptophyta > Pinopsida > Cupressales > Cupressaceae > Sequoia > Sequoia sempervirens. Next base: position 6,486 of record VDFB02233981.1, on the reverse strand, counting down.
TCATTTAAATTTAAGTTCAAATATTAGATTATACCTAGATTATATCTATCATTGCATTGCTTGCTTGATCATCTACATTTTTTATACTACTACTCATAAGGGGTTTGATTGGTAGTGAGAAAGTATAACGTCTTCTATCTATCCTAGAATAGACCAAACAACTCTTATTATAGGAACCAATTATTGGCAAAAGGAATGAGCACATCATTTCTCAAATTTATCAAACTAGCTCTTCTAGTACGATTGTAACTATTTATATTACTTCATCTTTAATTAAAGTAATGTATAAGAAACAAAAAATGAATTATTTTTATGCACATTAAATTCAACCCTCAATCTATTTCAATAGAACTAAATCTTATAATACATATTAAATTTGTTAGAACCATCTCCACTAAATAAATAATAATCCATAGTAATGCTTTTCTCATTAATAAATACAAATAACTCATATTATCATATCCTTCAATTTTAAATAAAAAATAATAAAACATTTATACATTCTAGTTACAATTAATTATAATAAAGACAATCTACATTTGACTATTGAAGAGCATTCAATGATCAACACAAACAAAAAGAATGAAGTTTTCTCTATATAGTGTTTATATAAGTTTGAAATACATACATAAGCTGAGGATATATTTTGTTGAACAATTGAAAAAGTAGTGGACAAGTCAAAATTGAAAGATATAGCCACAAAATACATCACAATTTACACACTTTATTTCAGATAGATATGCAAAATTCTACAATATGAAAATTCCTAGAGAAATGTGCTAATATTAAACCAACAATCAAAAAGGTTAAATATTAAAATTCAAATTGTAAATAAATTATTACAATTTTTTCCACTTTATATTAAAAACATACTTGATAAAAATAAAAAAAAATTAATAATACAAAATTAATGATCAATAAAAAACAAACCAGCAAAATAAACTCTTAAGAACTTATAATTTATAAATAAATCAACAAAATTAATTTAAGAAATTAATAGATTTCAAAAAAATTGTATCCATAAATTCAATGGTGAATAATTAATTGGAAATGCATTATATTACATTATAGTAATTTTTTCTTCACAAAAGTTAGGAGAAAAAACCTACGAAATAAAATGTAAAAAGAAAAACAATTTTGGATTATAAATCTTTGAATTCAATGGATTTCACTCTTATTTATGAAATCTAAGAATATAAACCAAATGTAACGTGTGATAAATTTAGCATGAACCTTTTAGCTATTGGTGCTCTAGTAATATGTGTAAGAAGACAATCAAACAATTGAGCCATTTAAAATGACAACCTCTAATGCTAAGGTACTTTTTGTTCCTACACTCGCACATTTGATATAATCGTGTTTTCCCTCTTTTGACAAATGTCAATTGTGATCAAAATAAACAGTTGGGTTCTATTCTTTCTACTCATATTTAATCTAATTCTCAGTTTTGAAAAATTCAAAATGTTTTTAGCTACCACTCTTCAGCCTATCGATCACTAAAGTATTCACTAAAATCAAAAGGGCTAAATAATATATCTGTTTATCTTAATGCAAAGAATGCTGCCCAATAAGATAGCTAACGGTGTAGATTAGGGGTTTTTCTCTGCTGCTAAGGCAGTTGTTGATTCAATTTATTTTATTTGAAATAAAAAAAATGCACACGTATCAAAGAAAATAAACAATAAGAAATCAAATGTTATATAAAGTAGAGATAAACCCGAACCAAGACATTGACCAACCCAACGTAATTATTAATTTATAACAAATGGAACCACATTGAGCAGATAGCTGGAAGATGCATGCATTTCTTTTTCCTAAAAGCTTCAGATAGCTATTGTTTATTTTTTTGGACTGTGAGAAGGCTTGTTCCATTGAGACGAAGAATCCAGGGGGTGATGAGAATTTGTTTTTGTGGGTTTGGTTCTTCCGTGACATCTCCATCAAGGAACTTTGGAGAGTCTTTCTTAGTATGAACAAGGGTTTTTGCATGTCTTTTGGCAGAAGCTTTGACTAATGTCTCTGCTGGATCATATTCTACACTTTTGAAATGGCGGCGGAGATTTGTGCTTGTTTGTCTCTGCTTATAGGAAAATTCCATGCTACCTTACAATCTTGACCGTTGGTAGGGTTCCTATCAATGTCGCTTTTGTGGGGCTCCAACGACAGGCGAGGATTTCAAAAATGTCTTATGCTAGCGGACGAACCACGGCAAGTAAAAATAATTCCCTAATCCAATTTATAATTGTAAAATAAAAGCTGCCCACATGAAATTTTTGTGCTTTTGTTGGTTATCAGAGTCGAGGCTACAGTCGCGGATGAACATGGATATTTTTAGATATTTACAAGCTCTCTGTGTTTGAGGTACCGAATCTCGAGCTCTTGAAATATTTTCGTGACAAACACGCCCCATGTTGATAGTTTGGCCGGGTGCCTAGTGTGGTGTATTGTTTACGTATTCCACCCCACCTCAAGAACAAGGTAATATCCTGCCATCGATGCTAGAAAGCTCAACGAGGAGACCAAACCGGCCGTGCTACAAAAGGTTTCGCCTCAGGTTCGGCAAGCTATTCAGAAGGCTCAACTTGAGCAGAAAATGAGCCAAGCTGAATTGGTGAAGTGTATGAGGCATTCTGGCAAAGGTAGGGAGGATACTAGCGAAGGTTGTGGAATTTGGCTTTACGCATGCCAATTGCATTTGCTTGTTAGTTTGTACAACCTTTTCAACAAATCCAATTTGTACATATCCCGCAATCGTTGCAGTCCATGTGATGATATTTTTTTTAGGTATTCTTTCAAGCAGTTCACTTGCCTAAATGATTTAAGATGTTCTGTGCACGGATGTAAAAATTAGGATTAGTATTTTATATAACTAATCAACTTATAATCAGGATGCTGAATTTATTCTTGTCATGGGAGCAAAGCATGCTGTAAAAAAGGTTGACAATTTACATATAAATAGACACAGGTTTATTGAAGAGCAGAAGAACGAATGGAATCAAGAGATAGAGAGCATAAGAGTTGATGGAATTAAGTGAAAGTACCGTGAACTATGTGGAAACCTTTTCATGGTGGCCGCTGCGTAGTCTTCTAAGGTTTGTTTGAGTAAATTGACTGCTTCCAGTGGTAGTCTCTGTAGAAGCCTGTTTCTAGCAAATTATGCTTCTAGTGGTAGTCTATGTAGAAGTGGTAGTCTCTGTACAAATTATGCTTCAATTTGTAGCAAAAATCAGTGGTTGATGGCAATTAAGATATTTACCAGAAGGAGTAAATGCTTACCAGATATTTAACAACTCAGCAAGATATTTACCAACTTAGTAAATGCAGAAGAAGGGAAGCGACTAGAAGGTGTGACTTCATCACCGTCAAATCCAGAAGGTGCATTTCCATGGCTGGCTTTGAAAACATTCTGACGGCACACTTGAAGACAGAAAAGGACGACCGCTCACCAAAATCGTCCATGCATTAATTATCTAAAACCATTTGGCAAGTGGGTTCACCGGTAAACAGGAAACCGTGACAACTTGATGGAAAACCATGCCAGCGTGAGACTTGTTTCAGGCCAAACCTCATGCTATATATAGCCTATCGGCTAACAAGTGAGCTCTATGATAAATACATAGAATAAATATACTAAATTAAATTAGTCTAGGTTGTATGAAGTGAAGTGAGAAATCTAAACTAAGATTATGGTAGTGATAAGAGAAATAGAGCTCATACAAAATGTTCTAAATAAGTGACATAGTGTGTCAAGTTCATGTCGTCAAGTAAGGAGCTTTTAGATTGGTAGGGGAAAGGAAAATATGGTTAAAGATTTGTAAAATGAGTAGTAAAACTTAAATGTAAGTTTTTAGTATATGTTGATTAATTCTGGTTGAAAAGGAGAACAAATGAAATAGAAGACTATATCATGTGAAAAGCAAAATATAGAGGGTGGAGTATGTTATTGATAATGTGAAATTTGTTTATGGTTTTTGTGCAGTTAAATTTATCAAAACGAGTGTATATTAAAATTCATATTTTTTTGTGCTTGTTAAGAAATATTAATAAATATTTATATAAAAGTAATTAAGGAATTTAAATCGGTTTAGAATGAAGGTGGAGAGTTTATTTGTCAAGGTAGTATTAGGGAAGTGAGCAACATGAATGTCATATTGTGAGAAGCAAAGAAGGCCTTATTTGAGAATTTTTTTACTAAACATAGTTATTTGTTAACATATGAATCGTTTTGACTAGATATATAAGAAATATTTTATTTTATTTTATATAGAAGACATATAAAATATTAATATTAGTAATAAGTTAAAAATTTAAGAGTATTTTATCTCCTTTAGTGCCATATTATTGTGTTCAAATAATAGTAATATTTGTGAATGTTCGTATAGACGTTGATTATATAATTGATGGATACGATACAATAGAATATACTCATTGAGTACAAGGTACAATAGAATATATTCCTACCACATAGTTAAATATTTTAACCATTTTTATATTTATTATTATATATTTAAATACTATTTCTAAATTCAATTCATTTAGTTAAATAATCTAATTATAATTAATTTTATTTACCCTAAATTTAGAAAAGAACATATGCCCATGAAAAATAGGCCATAAAAAGTAAATTCAATAGGAATAAGAGCTTTATAGCTAGATTAGAGGTTTAAATATTAATTAATTTCCTTTCAAATATTAATCCATTTACATCATTGAAAAGTCCCGCCAAAAACAATTGGTATCAAACCGTTAAAGTGATGCATTAAGGAAGGGAAACGACGTAGAAAAGTGCCTTGAGAAACACAATATGTTGAGGCTAGTGGTATCAAGCAATCCCAATACCTCATAGTGTGTTAATGGTGAATAGATGTAAACAAGAATGCTTGTCTATACTTCGCTATGTTGCATATCTTCCAGAAATCGACTGAATGCATGGATAGTGAGAATGGAAAGGGTGTTACATGTAAACATGTGAGAATATAGACTTGAGAGAAATTTATCACTTAATTAATGCATTAAAATATGTTTTGCAAATTTTGTGAAGAACGCAGAGGCTTAGAGAAGTGTATTATTATTTTGAAGGTAGAGGACATATGCAGAAGAACAACCAAATATTGCAGAATGCCATACAAGTAAGTTGTTATTGCTTTGTAGAGTATCAAAGAGTCAATGTACAAGAACTTTCAGTATTTGGTAAAACAAATGGAGATGGCTATTACTATATTGTTTAGAAAACCTAACATAGAAATCCTACCAAAAGAACAGTAGACGACATATGCTATGTATGTCATAAACCTGAAACAGTAAAAGCCGACAAGTAGGCTACATATGGAAAAGTAGATGCTCTGGGCAAGGTCTTGTTGACTATGAATGCATGAAATGCATTGACTATGGATTGATTCAACCTAACTTAGAAGTCCTAGCAAACTAGCAGTAGATGACATATGCTATGTATGTCATAAACATGAAACAATAGAAGCGGAGGAGGTTAGATATGAAAAACTAAATGCTTTGGGCAAGGTCTTGTTAATTGTGAATGCACGAAATGTGGTGATTATGGATTGATTGCAACAGTAACTTGTCTTTGAGTAAAAAGTCAGGCATATGAAGTGCATATCATCAAAAGTATGAGTCAATTTACATTTTATTGTTAATTTTGTCATGTGCTTTTTTGTTTCATCTTTATGAATAACATATTATTTGTCATCGACTATGGTTGTTTGTTCAAATTGTCCTTGTAATAGAAACCATTATTTGGAATTGGAGTGGAGACAAAGACCTGCACAGGTGCAAATATACTTGATTCTTGAAGAAGAGACTAAGGTCAGAATTTCAGATGTTTTTTCTCTTTTGTTTCCAATGAAGTTTGATTCTTTGAATGTCTGTAAAAATTGTGCCAATTGTTTGAATTTGTCTAATTTATGCCGACAAGCAAGCTGCAATAATGTTGTAGTCAAAGATGTGCACAATTGCAACCATGTGATATGCAATTCACATGCAATGTTTTTCTTAGTACATTAATCAGGTTGTACATTACCTATTCCCTAGAGTGGCTATAATTATGAATTTATTTCAAGCAAATCTACAAAATAGAAATACATGAGAATTTTTTGTCAAATATGAAGGCATTATAATAGTAAGCAATACTTGTAGCTGATGGAGGACAAAAGTACTGATTTGAGGAAAAGGGCGGCCAGTTAGCTGAGTTTCTAGAATGAATATAGTTGCATTGATAGATTCATCTTCGCTATGCTTGAATTAGAAGCACTCATTGTTGCTTGAAAGTCTGATTAGGAAACTGGGGAGAATTTTTGTGTGTAAAAATAAGCAACAAAATTGTTGGAAAGAAGCTCCACTAGTTAATAAAAACTTTATTGTAAGGGCTACTATTTAATAACAAACTAGAAAGTTTAGCGAGCCATAACAGTTGATTACATCAAACAACAAACAATTTTTTTTCAAGCAAATGTTGTCAAGAGGAAGCTTTCC
>VDFB02233978.1:0-17537 GCA_007258455.2 Sequoia sempervirens | reverse complement strand
TTGAGCTAAATACCTTGTTGCAGAATTTTGATAGCTTCTATGTACATAACATACATGGCATAGCAACTTTAACCAGGAAACATTTGCTCTTGTCAAAAATAGCACAACATGGAACTTCAAATATTGAAGCTATCACATTAACAATAATGCTATCTAACAATGAACTCAATGTTTGTAATATTTATGCAAGACCTACAACTGCCATAGATGAAGTAATTGCAATGTTGCAAACAATTATTGGGTCCACAGATTCAGAAAACATGTTGTACATTTTAGGCGATTTTAATGTTGACATGTCTATAGAAAACAAAGACAAAAAATGCTTCACAGTTATATGCAACACAACAACATACAATTTATGTTGAACTAACAACACAACATAGGCAATTTAGTCATTGATCACGTTTGGTCCAACACAGCTACAAATATATGCTCTACCTATATATCAGAAGCATATTGGACTGATCACAATCCAATTTTCCTAAAATTGCATGTTGCACAATAGACAAATTCAACTTTATAGAACTTATAGCCTTATATCACCTTTATGCACTGCAATGTCTTTTCCAATACTATATCCATTATTTGCAGGAGATCTATGGATGAAACTAAAAGGCAGGAAAAGCAAATACAAACCACACAAGAAGACTCAGTACAACGGTAAAGTGCCCATAGTATTATTCCTTCATACTCATTCGCCCAAATCACAAATATTCAAATAACATTGTTCCAATTCTTTGCAGAACACCAAAAGATGTATCAAAAAGACAAGCCAAACAGGTGCAAATTACACAGGAAGAATCAACACAACGGTATAGTACTTCGTTCTACAGTGTGCTGCCAGCTGCCCAAGCTGCTAATATAAAATTAGCATTTTACTAACCCTATCCTTGTTCCTTGTAGGACAAGAGTCAAGAAACCTAGAATTGTTTCAATTGAACAGCTAAATGCAAGAAGAGTTGGAGACACCTTCCAGGGTGATGTCCTTGTTGTCTACAAAGCAACATTGGATAAGGCCAACAAAACATGGGAAATGCTACGTGCTGATCTGACAGATCACAAAGCATAAATGACAATCACGTTGAATGTTAGTGGAGACCTCGTCTATCAACATGAGCCTAAAATAGTCCTAGGGTCAGCTATTTCAATATCAGATTTCCAAGTTGCACCTAGGACAGATTATGACAGAGGTGACTGTGATTGCATTTTGATTTTAGTTTTCAGCCATAAGTGCATTGAAAACATCCCATACCGCTAAGAGTACACCATCCCAAATCTTTCATCAATTGCTAAATAATCGTAAAATGAGTACCCAAATGCAATAGTCAGATCGTAGTTGCGCTGCATGTAAAATGGGTAAATTCCAATTTGTACTCGATATCAAAGATGGCCAATCGGTTATAGATAGGGCATGTGTGTATTTCCAGAGAACTTTTACCTCTTCTTTCATTTGTTTTAAATGTTCCTTTCGCGAATCGCCTCTATAATACCTCTCGTGGAACAAATCGTCTAATCGCTCCCCATTGAATTCAGTTATTACGGTCATACAGCAGCGTATTTGCACTCCTCAAGACTCAGCTTCTTGTGATACAAATAAACACCTCGCGAATGTTTTTCAAGAATGTTGTAAGAAAAACAGATCAAAGGAACACATTTCACACATGTAAATCAACATTCATCTGTACCTTGAATGACAAAAGAAGCTTGGAAAAACTCAACAGCCTACTACATTCAACATTCAAGGTAACAACATTCTTTTTTAAAAAATCTAGTTCATCCAAACTTGTATTTTTGTCTTCTCTAACAATTTTGAACCATATTCTATAGGTTTCAGGCACTCTAAAAGCAGCAAATGCATTTTCCAATCCATTTCATGCATGTTGCCCAAAGTGCAAATTCAAATTTACTACTTATGGCACACTCCAAGAAAAAACTGCTCACTGCAAACAGTGCAACCAACAAGTTAATTATACATTTTGTTTACAGCTTAAAACCACCATAACAACTTATGACAATCAAACAATTTAGTCGACAATTGACCAGGCCACCATGCACCGTCTGTTGCCCACACTGCAAAAGCTCAACTATGAAGACTACATTAAGGACAAGTCAGCAGTGATATTCATCCTACGAGACTTCACTGCTAAAGGACATTTTAGCCTTGACCAAAACAATGCCATTGTTGAAGCCATTTGCATTGACAAATAGACAAGAAACATCACCAGAAGGTAATAAAGTCATACATATGTGAACTTTTTTTTCTTTTGAACCAATACCTCAAATCATTATTCATACAAACTATGTTTCTAATACATAGGATTTTGTTGGCTTTACAGGAAACTAGGAATAGAGGAGTAGAGATTTACATTGTTCAGAATTTTACTTTTTCACCTTTCCATGCTCCAAGACATTTCACTGGTTCTCACATGTTACAGACATCTTTGGTTTTAAAATACTTTATTGCTATTATACATTTAGACACTTCTATAGGTTACTATGTTAAAGTATTCTAGAATATGGACATCTGAAACTCTGATTTTTTTTTGCACCTATGAAGACAATGGTTCTCTATGTACATCTGACATATATGTTCAATAATTATTATCTCTCCATGTATAATGCCATTCAAACTATATAGTTTAAATGTTCCCTTTTGCATTCTGTCCTTCCTAGCTTTTCCAAAATTTTCTTTATGATTCTTACGCTTTCAAGAATTTATGGTGACCAGTTAGAAGTTATTATGGTTGCACACTCTAGACCCATTAACAAGTTACTTGAGACAGTAAATGGTTATTTTCCTTTGGCTTTTTTCCATTTTTTGCTGTTACTGCAACCAAGTCTCGCCCCTGCTTCTATGCATTGTACTTTATAGTCACTTTTCCATCATGTATTCTAATGTGTACACTCCTGTATACACAAATCCATTTGTTGCTTTCACTGCATATATGCGTATTCACATGTATATATGCTTATATGTCCATATGCACATACGCACATGTTCATGTGTCCATGTATTCATTTAAAGCTTCTACGTATCCCTGTATGCAACTGCGTATACATGTGTCCATGTGTTTATGGATCTACCACTGTAGCCTTGTACCAATTTATTATGTTATATGGATAATGCATATAGTAACACTAATTAACACTAATTAATTGTTTCATTGTACATAGTAATTGTTTTTCGTGAATGCCAGATAAGCTTATGTGTATTAGGATACATATATACTGACACTAAACACTACTGATTTATGATCTCTATTGTCCAATTTTCGTAGACATGTTACTATTGCAATCAAGTGTATAAAGCATTCATGTTCAAAGAAACTAGATACAGGAATGGCAATATGTTACACAACCTTGTCTTATGCCTTTATAGCAGTTTTTTCATTGCATTTCAAGAATACCAGAAACTAGAATTTTATTCATATTATTTCCATCTATGGCATTTACAGCTTTTCCAATAATTATTACAAGCCTAGTGTTTACTGTTGAATAGTTCTATTGTTCATGTGATGCCTACAACATTGTACCCTGGCCAAAGTACCCTGGACACACATGGCCTCCAAGCGATTTCACTGCCTTCACCTTGAGCCAGATGCCATTCAATGCATTTAATTTAAATACATGTATCACGTACGTCTACCCACCAGTTTGATAAACTATGCCTTTGCTTAATTTTAATTGATCAATTTATGCGCTCGCAGTTTCCTGATATTTTAATGCATTTAATCTGCATTCATGGACTACGTACCTCTAGCCGTTACCTTTTAAACTATGCCTTTGCTTAAATTTATTTAATCAATTTCTTTGACTACATTGCTTTGACAAGTTTTTTTGAACAATTCGCTTCCGCTCTATTGGTTTCCATATTTTGCATATGTGCCTATGAGCACATTAACCATAACAGGTCACAAAATTCCTTTATCCTGTATGCTTTCATCATAGCATAAAAGCTCAAAGCAATTGCAAATTCTAGGTTTTCAGAGCACAAGCTTGCAGAACACAAAAACAACACACACAAAGTAATAAAAATGCATACCAAGTAGCTTAACTCTATATTAAATGGCCAAAGTACCCTGTCCATCCATGTTCACCAAGCAACACCAGCGCATTCACCTCTAGCTGATGTCATTTAATGCATTTACTTTGCATTCATGCATTGCGCTTACATTTTCCTGATATTTTAATGCATTTAATCTGCATTCATGGATTACGTACCTCTAGCCGCCACCTTTTAAACTATGCCTTTGCTTAAATTTATCTAATCAATTTATGCGTTCATTTTCTTCCCTGAATTTTTAAAACGAAAAATGATTTATAAAGCTACTCGGACGAATAGAAAAATAGATAAATGCTAATTTTCCAATATATAAAATAGCTCTCAAAATTCAAACTATACCAAAAAAAAGCAATATGTTAAATGGAAATGTGATTGGCCAATGCTGCCGGTTAAAAGCATTCCGGGCAAATGCATATGCAAATTTAGAATACGTTTTTTAGTTGGACTCGACAACATTTTTGACATAGTTTTTTATAACCCCAACATACAAAAACAGTAACGACGACATCCAACAGAATTTTTATGCTTGCCAACAGGTAAAAGGTTTGTACTGTATTCTTTATGCTCCCATTCTTTGCATTTATGCCTACGATGACAACAACCACGACTTTTAACACAATCCCTCTATCCTTTATGCTTTCATGACAAAGGCAAAGCTCAAAGCAACACACTGTCGACTCTTTGTTGAAAAGCTCTCATTATCGCACACGTTAACATGAGAGCTTTTGATTCTGAATCCATATGCATACTTTCATTCAAACTAGTGGATGAAGGTACATAGTGCACTGGTGCAAGCTCAATGCATTCAATGGCATCTGGCTATAGGGACCGCTGTTTGCATTGCTAGTTACTCTTTCAATATATAACAAGGTTCAAGGAGGAAACTCTCATTACCACACATGTTGACATAATTTTCGTTCCAAACCTCTCTTTATGAGACCGCTTTGTAGTAATAAAAAAAATATAAACTTTACAAGCCTCGCATGCAACCATGCATCTTGCTTGCAGTAACACTTCTACATGCATCCATGTGTACTGCAATACATGTATCTATGTGCACATGTAGCCATGGATATAAGTATCTATGCAACTTCATATGCAATCCATGGATATTTCCATACATGTATATTTAAGCATTTATGTATCCTGCTATGCATCTATCTATCTATCCATGTAACTATGTTTCTATGTATTCTTCTACCTTTAGATGCATCCACGCATATATGTATGTCTTTACTACTTTCCAGATTAAAAAAAAACAACTTTGGAAACATCAACTTCCAGAATTAAATACCAATATGCACAGAGTCATCGTATTACTCTAACTAGATGACTGTGAACTACATGTTACCTATGCAATCTAAATTCTAGAGATACATACCATCCTTATGCACCTATGCACAAATGCATACTGTCTAACATATATACATAATTACATGTACACATATACACATGCAAACCTGTATACATGGATGCATACAAAGACTATGTTTCATGGGATTATTAAGGAGTTCAGCTGCTTTCTATATGGTTCCATACTTTGCATGTATGCCTATGAGGACAATAATTACAGTATCCAGAACCAGAAACCAGTTACTTGAGGCAATAAATACTAAATAGCAATCCAAACAGCCTCCCCTCTAGTCAGATGCAATTCAATGCATTAATTTTGTATCAATGAACTGTGTACTTTCAGCCACTACTTTTAATCAAAGTATGCATATGGATTCAGAATCAAACTCTCAAAATAAATGCATATATAAATGTGTCTTTTTCCTCATTTCATAATGTATCTATGTATCCATAGGCGCAATTATGCATATATCGATTTGTGCATATTTCTTGTTATCTCTTTATGCATTTGTCTATATATGTATCGTTGTATCTATGGGTACATGTATACCTTCATTTATGTATATATGCGCCTATGAATTGCATACACACATCCATGTATATATGCATCTATCAATAACTTGCATGGATACATGTATATATGCATCTATGGATTCATGCACCCATGTATATATGACAGCTCATTGGTTCTAAAGCTCTCTTTATAGGACAACTGTGCATTGCCTGCAAGACTCAGATGAATCCTTTGTATTTCAAGAAGAGATTCGAATGGATAACACTTAAAATGATCTAAACTATGATTTTATAATCAAAGTATACAAATACATTGTAACAATGCAAAACCCGACTTCCATTTGAGATGTACAGTGAAAGTAAACAGAAGCAAAAATGCATTTGCTTCAAAGTTTCTAGAGCAATGTCAACAGTTTGTCTAGCCATTGTTCAAAATATAGTTTTCTATCGGCATAGTCCTTGAAGTTTCTGTAGGTCTCACTGCTACTTTGTTAATTGACATTGATTGAAACGTCAAAATGTGGAATGTTCCCATGGATACTTATACTTCTCTGTTTTGATTGTTATATATTCAAAGACTGTTTAGCAATCCAAGCAGTTTCCCCTTTGGTCAGATGCCATTCAATGCATTTATTTTGTTTCAGCAAACTATGTACCTTCAGCCACTAGTTTAAATCAAAATTATGCATATGGATTCAGAATCAAACTCCCTAAGTAAATGCATATGTATCTATGTATCCATAGATGCAGCCATGCATATAACGATTTATGCATATCTTGCCATCTCTACATGCATCTGTCTATATATGTATGACTGTGTCTATGGGTGCATGTATACATTGATTTATGCATATATGCACCTATGAATTGCATACACACATCCACCTATATATGTATCTTTCGATATTTTGCATGGATACATGTATATATGCATGTGTGCTTCGCATTTTCCTGATATTTCAATGCATTTAATTTGCATTCAAGTAGCACGTATTTCTACTCACTAGTTATATAAACTATGCCTTTGCTTAAGTTTATTTAATCAATCTATGCAATCGCATATCACTGATTTTCAATAACAACAATAATTTATAAAGCTATTCAGATAGATAGAAACAGCTAAATGCTAATTTTCCATTCTTGATTTATCAGAATAGTGCTAGTTTTCCAATATAACAAAATTAAAAGTTATATGTTGACATACATTTATGCATGTTGTCCATACAAGCATATATGGATATATGACTTCATCCATATTTGCATATGTATATGAATACATCCTTCCATGTAACATATGCATTTGTACCTATATCCAAATATGCATACATCCATGTATACATGTGTTCATATGTCCATCTCTCCATGTTATTATGTTTTCAGTGTATACATGTCTGTTGATGCATCCATGCATATACCTGTGGTTAGCTTTACGTATTTATCTCTCCATGTATTTAATGTTCTCCACTCCATCAGCATTCACAGGTTCTCTGTTTTTATGTTCTTCCATATTTATTTTTTCCATAGTGTATGCATAAGAACATTATATTTTTATATCCACTCTTCTATTGTTGCATTTCGAGGAAGCTCAAGGATCTCACTACTTTATTCAGTATGAAGGAGAGTGAGAAATGCAACATGGGTCTCTTTCCTGTGTTTATATTGACGAACTCAGCCCTATGATGATTTTTAAAAGCATAACCAATACCAAACTAGACATTCTTCCACCCCTTGTTACAAGAAATAATAACTTCATACCCTATTGATTCCATTTATTTCCATTTCCACCCTTGCACGTCCTTTCTTCTCAAATCAAATACATTCCAAAATCCAATTATTTGCTTCTGTTGCCTCATACCAATGTGTTGCGTTCCTCTTTTCACTAAATCCAGCACTCTCATTGAAATTTTAATTTCTTCCATTTAATTGTAAGCATATAACTTCCAAACAATAAATTCATACCATTTACATTCGCATTCATTCTCATATCCACCATCCCATATCCTTGCCTCCCATGTCAAATACTTTTCATAACTTATTCATACAGCTTATTTGCATCTCACCCTTTTCTCAATTCACTCCCTTTGTTCCACTCGCATAACTCATTGTTCTTTTTAACATTCACATATCTTTATCTATCTACACCTCAAATATACCTTCATCCATCACAACAAAATTCACACCATACCAAACAAAGAAAAAGATGAAGAAAATATCAAGGTTATGCAAATAAACACTGAGGGCTTCAAAAATAACACTCATAACATATAGTTCTATTCAAGAGTTATTTTCATAATGCCTTTTGTAAACCTTGTTTATTACAGATCCCTAAAAGCGCGTATAACAGTTTCTTCAAGCCTATAATGTGTAATCAGATTTAACAAATATTGCTTTTCGCTTTTTACTCTGTCCGATGCAACAAATCCAAGTAGAGTTTCATAGTGCTTTAAGGCAATTGTATACTTTGATTATAAATTCATATTTTAAACTACTTTTAGTATTGTTTATTCAAATTTTTGTGTTGAAATGCAAAGGTTTCATATGCGTTTCATAGGAATTATTGTTTATAAGATGTTGTAACATACATTAATTGGATGTATCTCATCATCTTTCTTATCAGGATGCTAACAACCTTGATTTGTATCTGTCCTTCAATGTATCTGGATGCTATGAACTATGAATTCTACTTGCATATCGCTTGCTTGTACAAGTAATAGTAAGCGCTCCACAATGCTAGAAATCACAACTCATAGTATTCATATACACCCATGCACAAATACATGGTATTCAACACATTAACACCAACATGGTTTTCTAGGGCTTGTTTCTTACTTGCCTTTGATTGATAGTTCAAATGCACACAAAGCTAATTGCAATCACTTCTTTCTTTGAATTGCTAGGTACTTCTTTCTTTCTTTGTGGTTATAGAGCTATTTGGTAAAATGCTACATATACTGTGACATTTAGGCTTCAAAGACTGCCACTGAACAGCAGAAGCTTCAAAACTCTCAGTTAACATGTAAAGGGCTGACAAAAATTGATTTGCTAACTGAATGGGGTCATTTTACTTCAATTATTTAGCACTTATTCTTAACTGTTTAATCACAATATGACTGGATGGCTAGCTGGCGCCATCCACAAAAAAGCATTTAAAGCAAATGCAACAGTAATCTGTTATATATACACATACATACATGGCAACATAGATACATGCATTCATATATACATAATTGCATGCACACATATATACATGCAAACCTGTATGCATGGATGCATACAAAGACTATGTTTCATGGGATTATTGAAGAGTTAACTTGCTTTCTATATGTTTCCATATTTTCCATGTGTGCCTATGAGGACAATAACCACAATATTTAACAGTATTCCTCTATCCTTGATAACAGCTCATTGGTTCCAAAGCTCTCTCTATAGAACAGCTTTACATTGCCTACAAGACTCAGATGAATCCTTCGTATTTTCAAGGAAAGATTTGAATCAATAACACTTAAAATGATCTAAACTATTACTTTACAATCAAAGTATCCAAATGCATTGCAACAATGCCAAAACCCAAGTTCCATTTAAGATGTACAATGAAAGTAAGTAGAAGGGAAAATGCATTTGCTTTAAAGTTTGTACAACAATTTCAACAGGTTGCACATGCATTTATAGATTGTTCTTTTTGTACCAAATTACATGGACACATCTATACATTTTACCGTGCACAAATGTTCACATGGATCCATATATTTATGCATTCCTTTGATATATGCTTTGCTGGTATATAATTTGTTTTCCCTGTTTTCCTTTCGCTTCCTACTTCAAATGCTACTTGAGCATCGCTATGCTTTCACAGATTTGTATTTTTACTTGATTTCATTGTTCTCCATTCAAATTTCTTGTTCACATGTCATGTATGCTTTACACTCTTTGCATTCTGTGAACATGCACCCATGTAAAGGTGCTAATGTTCATTGTTGTTTCTCTTTTCACTCTTGCATCCTTAAATATCAATATATTTTTTTATCTATTCATCTCTTGTGACATTTCGAGGAAGCTCAAGGATCTTGGAACTTTGTTTAGTCCAAAGGAGAGTGAGAAATGAGACACTAGTCTTTCTTTTATATTTGTATTGAGACATTCAGCCCTATGATGATTTTAAAAAGCATAACCAATAACAAAATACAAATTCTTCCACCCTCGCTTGGAACAAAAGTTCACTTCATACCCTATCAAATCCACTCATTTCCATTTCCACTCGTGCACATCATTTCTTCTCAAATCAAATACATTTCAAAATACATTTATACGCTTCTCTTGCATCACACCAATGTCTTACATTCCTTTTTTTTTCCCAATCCAACTCACTCATTCAATTTTTTATATCTTGCATTTAATTTTAAGCGTATAACTTGAAGATGATAAATTCATATAATTTACATGCCATTCATTCTCACATCCAATTTCACATATCGTTCCTTCCCATATCTAATACTTTCCATAAGGCATTTATATACCTTACTTGCATAACATCATTCTCTCAATTCCTTCTCTTTGTTGCACTTACATAACTCATACTTCTTTAGCACCCTTACACATCTTTATCTATCTATAGCTCAAATATACCTTCATCCATTAGAACAAAATTCACACCATACCAAAGGAAAAATTGAAAAAAATATCAAGGTTATGCAATTAAACACTGAGGGCTTTCAAAATAACTATGACAACATACAGTTGTATTCAGGACTTCCTTTGAAAACGTTTTATACTATATCATGTTTATTGCAGATAACTAAGAGCACATATCACAGTTTTCTTGGAGGCTAAAATGTATAGTCAATTTTTGTAAATATTTACATATATCCATGCATTCAAGTGCATTGTTCGATATCCTTAATACACTTGGTCTAAAAACAATAATGTATGGTTCTTTTGTTCCGATCATAAATGTTCTTTTAATATCTCTCAAATGCTAATTGTTTCAGACATTTTTCTAGCTTTCTGCACATAGGCATATATACATTCTTGTTTACTTACCACCTTGCATGGACACATGTACACATAGATCAATGCATTTATGTTTACTTTCATCCATACATTTATGTATTCCCTCGATATATGCATTGCTAATAAATAGTAAATTTTCCCTGTCTTCTTTTATTTCATACTATAAATGCAAATTGAGTCTCATTGTATTACAGATTCCTAAAAGCAATGTATATTCAGATTTCACAAATATTAACATGTATCCATGCATCCAAATGCATCATTAGATATACTTTATACACTTGTTCCACAAACACTAATGTATTGCTAGTTTCTTTCAATCAATAATGTTTTTCTACTTCTTGTTTAAGCTGTAACTTGTTTCTAACATTTCTAGCTTTATGGACGCAGGCATATATAGATTCTTCTTAACATACCAAGTTAAATGGACCAAATGTACACATTCGTGCATGCATATGTCTTTACATGGATCCATATTTTAATGCTTTCCTTTCATATATGCATTCATACTAACTAGTTTATTTATCTTGTTTTTTTTCATTTAATACTGCAAATGCAATTTCAGCTTCATCACGCTTTCAAGCTTCCTCTGGTGTCGACGATGCTTTTCACTTTTCTGTGCATTCTGTGCACATCGCTAAATGTCTACATGCCTCCATGTACACTTTATGCATCAAGCATTGTTACAAACATTATAAGAATATTTTACTATAGATTATTATAATAATTTAATGTTTATACGCAAAGTGCTACAAAAATGTTGATTATTTTATTCTACATGCATTTTATCTTACCTAATAAAATTCTTGATATCTTTTCTAATTAATTTTTTTTAACAATATATACACAAAAAAATATTCATTCGTAATTCATTAACAACATTCAAATCTAATTTATAATAAAATCAACACATTTGTACAGTTTCATCTAAGAATTTATTGTAAAATTTTTTACACTTATCACATTTTCATAAGTTATACTATTACATTTTATGTTATATATACACAAATTTAATCTTAGGTAGTCAGATTCTTTATTATAATTTTGCAAATTACTTATTGTTTATTATATAAACACAAATTTTTATTCATATTACATAAACAATATTAAAATCTTATTTATAATAAAATCAATAGCTTCCTAGTCACTCATCTAACAACTTACTATAATATAATTACATTGTTCTTTACACGAAAATATCTTATCATATTACATACACAACATTTAAATCGTATTTATAATAAAATCAATAGCTTTATATAATACTAATCTTCACACTACATTAAAAAAAAAAAAATCATTAATCTTACAAAAGTTTATACTCAAATGAGCTACCCCTATCAATCTTCCACCTAACACTATTGTTCCTATTAGCACTTACATATTCTAATATGAGCCATTTCACATGTCCCTATGGAACACATTCCCCATGCATCCTACAAAATTTAAATACATTTATATTCCTACTTGCTATCTCTAAACTTTTCCTAACTCCTAGCTACATGCCTTTTACCTCTCGGCAGGAACTCGACGCTTGCGTCACTTGTTTATATATTGTATTGATAAAATTGGCAAAGCATTATATAGTTAAATAACAATTATATAATATTAATGACTACAAGGAAAAGGTTTAACTAAAACTTTGAATGAGAGACTAATAAATAGGCGTTGATAATTGAATTCATCTAATATGTTCTATATATAAATATGATGATTTATGTAATTATATTTGAATGTGTATTTCAATATAAACTGAAATAATCGGTTTTTCAATAGCAATCTTCTTTTTTGTTTATTTAGGTATAACACTTTCAACTATACCTTTAAAGGTCTAAAAATTGTAATTTATTTCTCTAGGTTTAAACAATAGCTTTAGTGGAACTAGCAATATAGGGGTTAGTAAGTTGGAAAAATTGGAGTGAATTAATAGGTCTATGAATTATGGTTTGAATAGACATTAAGAATATGATTTATATCTCAAATTTGTACTAATTGCTCATAAATATATATTTAAATACGCATTTGTACATAGAATTTCCTAATATTAGTTAGAAAGTTACGTGTCCATGAAAGTATTTTCTTATATGAAAATAATGACATCAATACTAGACTCTACTTAAATTATCAAGACTCTAATGGAATCATAGGAGAATTTAATATTATATGGTGTAGAAAAAGAATACTTCTGTCATTTCGATTAGTTGCTTGATAAAGAACTTGGATAATGAAATAAAGAAATTGAGCTACGTATATTTAGATAAACGAGGAGCCTATGTAAATGAATGAAATTATCTGATGATCTTTTGAATATTGATTCCTCTTGTGTCCATTTAATAGTTTATTTGTAAGTTTTGTATATGGTTAGTTATTTAAAATACATGTGATTGTGATTAATTACTTATTGAGTGGGAATCACTCTTTAAATTAATTGTAATGGTCAATTTTGTCACAGTCGTATTGTTGATTGGTTGCTTGATCTGAAAGATATGTTTAGATAAATGAAGTTGTATATCTCCGGTTAGTAAATAAATGTGGGTTTCTTTTGTAAATTATTCAATAATGGAATTCCCAATTCTTGAAAACACTTGTGATTGTTATCGTGCTTGATTTGATAGTTTGGTTGGGTTGATTTGTGAATTGAGTTATGAACCGGAGGATTACTATTGTTGTTGTGGTCGTTGATTTTTTTTAAGTTGTTTATTAGCCAATTGTGAATTTTTGGGTAGTTAGTGGTTAGGTATCATGTGAGGAGAAAATTGAGTTCTCCTTTGGATGCCCTGTTGATTGATTTTTTTGAATTGGTTGATTATACTATTGCTTTCATGATTGATGGATTTGAGTTTTGCGATTGATATTGTATTGGGTGGATTATGCTAGTTTTGATTGAGTTTGAAGATCTCATTGTGATATTTGCCACTTGTTGAGTTATAAATCATGGATTGACAATAGTCTTTGAGATCATGTTATTGGTTCCACTTCGATGGGGAAACCATTGTGTTAATAATTTTTCAATCTTCCAGAGGTTAGAGGGGAGTATGGTTTTTACTTGCAAGAGTTGGTATGGGGGTCGAGGATCTAGTGAGGCTACTTGGGTAACCCAAGATTGGGGCCAACAACCTAGGAAGATCTTCATTAGGTAATTCATATCAATCCATGAATGGTTGCATGAATTTTAGGTTGTTTCACCTAAAAGTGGTTGGTTTCATGATTTTGTCATTTTGATAATGGTTGATCTTTATACTTGGATTGTGTTTATGTGGGTTTGAGCCTTGCACTAGGGAAATTGTTTTATGAAGGAGATCTTGTGTGAGGTGGTGCATGCATTGTTTTACGTGCATATTTGTATGACTTTGCTCGTTGGTGCAAGTTGGCTTACCCAATTGGTGACTGTGAGTTTCTTGTTACAAAGTGGCGTACGGGTAACTCATTGAGAGTTTCCTTAATCAGTGATAACCTAATAATTAATTAGGGGGGTTGGGTAGTATCTCACTTTAATCTAGATAAGTTATCCTCACTCATGACTCAAGTGCTTGCTTAGGCTTGAGATGAGTGGGAAGGCCTGGAATGGCATGAGATCAACTACCTTGTCCTCTTGAAAGGTATGTTGATCCCGCATGAGTGAGAATGGGGATTGGGGATCGATTGAGGTTTTCAAGGTTTAACCAGGTAGGGGGGTGGTAACCTATGAAGATTTGCATTGGGTAACCTATATGGAGCTTATGTGATGACACTCCACCCTTTATCAACCTTGTATGTTTATTGTTTCCCCTCTTGTTGTTCTTGTACCTCTGGAAGCAGATGTTCCTTGTGTTTATTGTTGTTTTGGTTGTGGAGTCTTGTTAGCCATTGTTCTCTTAATTGTTTTATGTTGTGGGTCCTTTTTGACATCTCCTAGCATGAGGGGTGGGCCTTAGGGTCCACATAGTTGGGTGGAATGTCCTATGTACCCCATTAGGTCCCCAGTTGAAGATCGTGATGAGCAAAGATGTACCATTTGTAGTGACTCCAAAGTTGTACCAAAGTTGGAACTAGTTTTGATGCTTTGTATTCATTCGTATTAGTTGTTATTATACTATTCCCGTTCATTTTGGGAAGCACTAATGTATTGATGTAATCCTTGAATGATGTATCTTCATATTATAAATGTAATGAATGTAATGTATATTGATCCTTGTATTATTATGTGTTTATTATTTCATAATATATGATCTTTAGTGGTGTTGTGTCTGTGGAAATATTTATAATTAAATTCACAAGTGTGAAGGATGTAATGTAATGCAATTATGTGTGCCCCAGAGGACATAGCTAGACATTGTGTATGTATAATTGTTTTACTAGTGTCGTATATTAATGTACATTTTGTGTTAGTTTTACTCTCTTTTTTAAATTGTGTCAAATGTTAGATGTTTAGTGTTCTTTTGGGTTTGTGTGGCAGGGTGTTACAACATGGTATCAGAGCATAGGTTCATACACTGGGCACTATAAGCCCATTATGTTAACCTTGTGTTTAGACTCTTGAGTTTAGGTTTTCACCCTTATGTCGTTCTTGCTTAGCAATCTGAGTTTGTTCTTAGGTGGTGTTGGTCCAATGGTGTAGAAAACCAATGGAAGGATAGGACCCTCAGTGTACTGTGCAATACATCGATATTCTTCCTATCAGGGATGCATTATGGACCTTTGTGTTTCCTCTCATTTTGTTTTCTCTACGCTAATACTTTTTTATGATGTGTTGTGTACCTTGAGACTGTGTTGGTGGTTGTTTCACCATTTTGTTTTGATTGGTTGATAGTTTAGTTGGCTTGGATGATTATGACACTCATTATTGATGTTTATGTTATGATGATGCATGGAGTTTGATGTTGTGTTTAGATTAAATTGGTTATGTTTATCATATAGACTTGTACTATGCTTGTTATGTTGTTGATCAGTGATTACTTTATGATGTGATTATGATGTATTTACTGCTTGGATTCTTGGTGAGAGGACGGTGTAGCATCGCTCATTCATGAGCGCCCTACTATGTTGTGATTTCATCTCATTATGTTTGCTATTAGATATATATATGCTCGACATCTTGTTTTGATGCAGGTTGCAAGTACCAGGCATCGACTCCACCTACACTATCAGGTCTGAGTGTACCTTATAAAACCCAATGGGAATGATGTCAACAAGATGAAGTTGACAAGAAGATCCCCAACCCTTGTCATCATCCTCGACGAGGATGAGTACCCCCATCTAGTAACCCTATCGATATGGTTTTTATGTTTTATTAGTTGTCTTTTTGGTGTCTCTCATATTTGATTTTGTTATGTGGTTGTGATGTTGTTGTTTAGGATTGCATAAGTTCTATTTTACTTTGTGACTTCCAGGAGTAAGTCGAAGCCTAGTGGGGAGGATGTAGTGCCCCTCCATATCGGCCCTTTTGGGCATTTGAGTAAGTGTTTATTTGGGGATGTCATTTAATTTTTGTGGTTTAATGTGCTATTGAATTATGTGGAAAACTTAATAGTTTTATATGGCCTTGTTTAATCAATTAATTAAATTAAATTTGATTTACAAGGTAATGTAAATAAATTTGGAAATTAAAATAATAATTAAATAAATTATTTTTTATGAAATATAAAGTACATGGTCTATTAATAAATAATTAAACTAAATTGTTTTGTTAAAAGTATTATTTCAAATGGTATTTAATAATAATTAATAATTTATTATTGTGTGAGGATAATTGTTTAAATATGTAAAACAATGTGATTTTAAATAAATCTTGAAGGTAAGGTTTTTGAACTAATGTTAAAACAAGTGAAAATAGAAAAAAGATGGGAAAATACCATGCGTGCACATGCATGACTTCAAACGGTTTGTCGAACAAGAAACTTGTCATTTTATTTGATTTTTGGAGATCTTAATGATATACGAATGATAAATAATAAACTATAAGTGATATGCATGTGACTCCAGATGAAATGATGTTCATTATGAAATGATGATGAAGATGAAATATGATAATGAAACAAATGTCCGAATGTCCTCCACAACTAGTCCAAAGAGACATGACAACCGTTGATGTTTTTTATTCAGCCTTTCAAAACTCTGATGCAAATCTAGTATGCAGATATGTACAATGATCTAAATGAAATGCAATGAAATGAAACCAACCATTTGTTGAGCCCTTTGTTAGCATTCTTGAATCATCATAGAGCGTTTTTGTATGTTGGAAGTATGTACAAGCATCAGAGGGGAAATTAGCACCAATGATGACCTTGAGTACAACTTTCATGATTTTTGATATAGCAAGTGAACACAAGCATCAAGGTATAATTGAATTGAGATGACCTAAGTATTTCTTGCATAAACAAATAAAGATTAACCACTTTTTGATGCAAATTTGGAACTGTCATCAATGATATGCTTTGGGAATCATGTCTCATGACATATTTACAATAGATTGATAGTTAACCTCAAGACAACAGACAAAGAAAAATCATCCTCTTTCCTTGCCACTCTAGTTTAGTACATCATCAAGTGTGCTCCAAAGAGATGATATCAAAAATAAAAACAACCATTGTTCAAAATATAATACTTCTATTCAAAACATTAT
>VDFB02233977.1:0-12905 GCA_007258455.2 Sequoia sempervirens | reverse complement strand
TGTGAGTGCATACCAACTAGCGATCTATCTCGCTTTCTCACCCCCACAAACTTCATGGCCCCAGAGTGAGTATAATTTTGGTCTTCAACGATAGATAGCCAAGAGTTCTATCACCTCAGAGTGATTACACATTTCATTTCCAAAAAAAAAATCTTAGATCTGATTCAGAACTAGTTGGACAAATGATCGAAGCTTGATCCACCTCACTTTCATTTCTCTTAGTTCTTACCATTGCATGATTTTGTATCTTGATGGTTTTACTTAGGATCTTGGATCCTATGGGCTTTGTTTCCTTCTTGATCTCTATCACTCTTTTTTATTTACATTTGTACATGTGAATCTCTCTTGAATGTCTACTTTAGTGTGAGTTTGAAGCAAGTTCATCCTCTCACTAAAGTGGGGGCTAAATGTGCCATAGAAAAAAGGACCCTTTGCTTGGTCCACCAGGAATAATTTAGGATAAATTGATTAAATGAGGCCTTGATTCAGGTGTTGTGAGGCATTTTATGCATCCACACTAGGTCTTGGACCCTTGCAAATTGAATAACATGCTTTTAACAATGTCTTGTAAAGGTGTTGTAAAGTGTTGTAAGATACTTTCATGCTTTTCTAGACTTAATGAACCTATTTATCCCTAATTTAACATTATAAAATGTGTTTAATAACATTATTACATCAATATAGAAGGTTCTTAACTTAAACTTAATAATAAACTAGTGTTGTAATGTGTCTTGCACGTTCACATTGGTTTTTGTACCTTTCTATGTTGTGTGGACTTCATTTTAGTGTTGTAAAGTGTACCTAATCACACTTTCACATTGAATTTTGTGTCCCAAGCCCCAATTGAATTTTAAATCATCACAAATAGGTCCCTATTAACCCATAATATGCATCTTGAGGCATAATTTGATCAAATAACCAACATAGTCATCATATAAGCCTAATTTTCTTCTAGCTAGCAAAATGTATACTCGCGGGGACCCCTTCACCATTAGTGGCGAATTAGTCCCATATAGGTGGGACCCATTCACCATTAGTGGTGAATTAGTCCCATCTAGGTGGGACCCATTCACCATTAGTGGCGAACGAGTCCCATTTCAGCCATTTTTAGGTTTTTGAGTAGGAAAATTTAGGTTTTAAGTTTAATTTTTCTCCATGTCAACCTTAGGGATCTAATTAATGGGAAAATAAGGTGAATTTCCTATAAAATCACCTCTCTAAGCTCTTTTTTAAATCTATTCATCCATTAACACATTCACATCATTCATTCATCATCTTCTATCTCAAATCAAGCAAGCTAGGGCATTTACACTTGTAAGTCATCACCAGCTCCTAAGACATCCATGGTATCTTACATGTTATGTTGTAGCCTTCTAAGATCAACTATCATGGCAAGGTAACCATCCATTGTTTCCCATGTTTTATTCATTTTCATCATTTTATTTTACTCATCTAAAAGGGGCTTTGACAAAGGCAAACCACCATGCCCTAAACATTCAACATCTCTCTCTCTCTTGTCTCAGGAGGTTTCCCGTGATTTAGGTCTCTTGGAAGCTTGGAAATCATTGAAGATCAAGTTTGAAGGTTGTTAAAGTATTCTTTTCATCAAGTCAAAATATTATCAACAAAAATCCATTTTCAAACTCTCAGAATCGTAGTTTTGGAAGTGGACAATTTTAGAGGAAGTCAAAGTGAATATCAGAAGCTTCGAAATCCACCTTTGAAAATATAGAAATTTAAAAGTGGACTCATTCACCATGTGTGGCGAATGAGTCCCACTCTAGGGTCAATTTTGAGTTTTCTGTATTTTTGAGTAACCTTTTGATAGAAACAGGTTTTGACTCAATTTGACAGAACTGGAACTGATTCACCTTGAATGGCGAATGAGTCCCACCATGCCTAAAAACCAGCATCAACAGCATTTCAAATGTCATTTCCAGCCTCTTTCAATATCTCAGGTGCACACTTTCAATATGATTCATTTCTGTTCTAGTTTTCCATTCATTTTTATGTGATTTTGTATTACACAATGTGTTTTCAAACATCAATTGTTTCTTAAGTTTTTCATTCATATTGGATCAATTTCATTACTTTATAGCATATATAACTATTTATTTAGGAATAATAACATCATACATTACATAAATTGAATGAACCCTTAGCATTTTTGGCCTAAGCTCTCTCCTTTTAGGTTAAAAACCCTAGAAGAGCTAGACAATACATTGGACCCAAAAATATATGGTTCACAACCTATTCTTCAATCATCTCCAAGCCTTCAAATTACCTAGATCTGCAACCATACAAAGAAAGAGAGAGAAATGTTGAATGCTAGGGAATAGGGGTTTGCCTTGGTTAAACCCCGTTTAGGTAATTCAACCAAATGAAGAAATAAGATGAAGCATGAACATGAAATAATGGAATTAAAACCTTTCTATGATGATGGATCTTGAAGTGCTGCAATAATGGATGAATAATTTTCCCTTGAATGCCTCAGAAATGAGCTTGAATGCTACCTTGATGACTTTGTGAAGACTTAAAATGCTAAACCCTAGCTTGCTTGACTTGAGATGGATAATGAATGATGAATGAATAATGAATTAGGGTTTAAAAGCTTTTTTATATAGGCAAACCACTCAAAATTCCCATTAATTTGATCCCCAAGGCCGGAATTGAAGAAAATTAAACTTAAACCTTAATTTTTCTCGCTCAATCCTTGAAAATGGCCCAAATGGGACTCATTCACCATCCTGGGAAAATGGGTCCCACCTGGATGAGACTCATTCACCCAAAGTGACGAATGGATACCACAGAAGCTCTTTTACCAACTGGGATGTCAAGGAGTGAAGAAATTGAGTTTATATGTTGATTTTGTGAGGTCTTTGATCAAAATAAGCCTCGGGATGCACAGTATGGGGTCATAGGGGCCTATTAATGATGATACAAGGGGTAATTAGGGCCAGGGACACAAAGTTCAATGTGAAAGTGTGATAACATACACTTTACAACATCAAAATGAGGTCCACATAGCCTAGAAAGGCACAACATCCAATGTGAATGTGCAAAACCCATTACAACACTAGGTTAAAACCAAGTTTAATTTACAATCCTTTTAGATTAGTGTGAGAATCCAATTAAATTGTACATTTTATAATATTGAATTAAGGGAAAAATAAGTCCATTAGACTTAAATGCTTAATAAAGTCTAGAAAAGTGTGAAAGTCATTTACAACACTTTACAACACCTTTACAAGACATGTATTTTATTCAATTTGCAAAGGCCCAAGACCTAATGTGGATGTGTAAAACACCTCACAACACTAAATCAAGGCGTCATTGAGTCTAATTTATCATTAATTATTCTTGAATCAAGCAAGAGATACTTTTTATATGCTATGTGTTTTAAAGAAAAATTTCTACCAATTCAATAAGTTTTTTAATGACTAGCCCTTTGCTTTGGATAAGAGACACAATTTTCTCACTTTCTTCAATAAAATCAGTTTGGAGGAGCAAGACTAGTTATGTGAATTTATTATTTGCATAATTATGTGATGGTTGAGGATATTGACTAGAATCCCTTGATCTATATTGGGGATTTACAAGTGAGAGCTCTTGCATCTTACTTTAGAAATGAACAACTCGGTCGAGAGTTAATGGGGAAGTATGAAGAAAAGGAGAAAACAATGGCATTGCAAATTAGAAAGAAAGTAATGAATCCTGATATAGTCATTACTCAATGGTTAAGACTCCTTTCTCACAAGGGGCAAGGGAAAATAATTATAGGCCTAAGACTTAGGGATTATAGAAGGATTCAGCAGTTGGTAGTGACCACTCTTCAAAACTGTCTAGTACATGTGAGGAATAGATGGGATAATCCGACTCCAGAATTGCAAAGGAAGGAGCCTCACTCCTTTTAAAATTTTATGAACATGTTTTAAAGGCTACACAAGTATATTGAGATCTCAGGAATAAGGGGAGTGGAGTGGCTTCCATTGAATTACCACCTTCCTACATTACTTCATCCAATTCCACATTGGAAGTTAGACAGGTTATTGATCAGGACAGGGGTGCAGAATTGGATAAGATGAATAGACTTGCATGCTACAATGGTTTCTACCTCAAACAAGGATAGAGAATCAACACAATCATGGATCTCAGGTAGATTACTTTATTTTATAATCTTCTTCCCTAGGTGATTTAGTTTGATATTTTTGCTTGAGGACAAGCAAAATGACAAGTTGGGGGGAATGATGGGTTTGGTTATTAGTATCTTTTTGTTTCTTTTCATATACTTTTAAGACACTTTATCTATTTTTTTTAAGAATATCTCAAAAAATACCTCCATAATATGTTATCCTATCATATATACCTTGCCACCTTGAACCCATTTTATGGAAATGAAATATGGTGAAATTATTCATAGAATTGTATGTATTAAATATGAATATGAATGCATGTGAATGAATGATATGATTTAATTATGGTAGTTAGTTTCATATGTGTGTTGGATGAATTAATATCTTTTGCAGTTTAGTACGTGGTGGCAAGGAAGGAGTATTTGTAGCAAGTACCAAGTAGAAGAACAAGGGATTAATGAGTTCTAGCCAATCAAAGTGAAGGAAACTATAGAGCTAAATGTGGTCATTATAGAAGAAATAAATGTTTGAATCTATATCTTTTCTTGAATGTTAGATGTTTTCTCATGTGTTTCACATGAAATTTGTCCTTATCTAAATAGGTCTCTTTTTCAGTTAGATGAATAAGTCAATCATTATTTCACCTCCTCGTATCTAGGAGTGAGATTTATGATTGTTAGCTAGTTCGCTGGTAGTTTGAATAAGACTCTCCCCATTTTGTATAAAGTCAGGTGATGAGCTCATAGATTAGTTAGTTGATCAATACAAGAACTTATCAGTTAGTAGTTTTCTAGTTTTTAGTTATCCAAAGACATGTTGTTACAATGAAGTTATGAAATAAAATCTGAAGAAGGATTATGTCTAATATTTGGTGTTGTGTAATGAATGGTGTCGTATGATTCATGGATGTATGAGAATCTAAATTAGATTTAGTGTTTAGTTAAGTGAGGAAGTCTTTTGAGCTGACCACTCAAGTATTGTTCATCACTTCATTTATCTTTCAGTTATTTATGTGCTTTCGTGGTGATCCCACAATAGTAGTTTACACTTTTGGCCTAACTGACACTCCATATTTTTTTAACACAATCTTCACATTTGGGCACCTATAGCATTAAACCGTAAGGAATTTGAAGATGTAAGGGAATTTGAAGATGATGTAAACTAGAGTCTTGTCACATTTTGTCTGTAGATTCTAAAAATATTTTTTTCAATTTTTTGAATCAGATTGCACTTTTTCCATCTCCCCACAAAATTGGGCTTTTTCAAAAATAGCATTTTTAAAAAAGTGACGCAGACAATCAGATAACGAGATAAATTTTTTTCCATGAAGGATAAAATTCCAATTCTTTCAAATTTAGATTTCTAACCCGACATCTAGTGCTTCCACTTAGTTAGATAGTTTTATTAAATATTTTTCCTTAATGAAGTTTCAAAGTCAATCAAATGACAATTCAGACATAGCTAAACCTGTATAACGCGATAACTTTTACCTGTATGTATCGAATTTTTTTTTTTTGTTGGATCAAGGACTCCAATATCTAGTGCACTCATATTTTAATTTTTTTTTTCATAATCTTCTATTTTTCCACTTGTGCAAAACAGAGAGTTTTGTTTTCAGTGAAAAACCTATATTTAATAAAACTTAAAAAATAGATAGATAATATAATTAAAACATATTAAAATTATATTCATTGGATAGCTCATTCTGAAGGCTACTCGATTCTAAGTTTGGTTTCTAAATATTCCCCCATTTTCATCCCCAACCGGAGCCTGAAAGCGTAGAATTTTAGGTTTTTTGTGTGAACAAATTAAAAAATTAGGGAAAAAGGGGGTTCGCTAGAACCAGGGGGGTTCTAGCAAACCAGGGTTCATTCGAACCCCCACTAATATGCATTTTTCCTTTGTTTTTTGGGCCGGAAATGTGGGCCTAATAGTTAATGGGTTCGCTCAAACCCTAGTTCAACAACCCCTTTATGGTTCTATTTAACATGAAGACCATAACCCCTAAAACCAATTTTTTTTGCCATGGGTCGCTTTTTCCTCAATTTTCCTTCTCCATCAAAGTAAACCACTATTATGGCTTCCACCTTCATTAACTCTCTATTTTCTTTATCTTGCACATACATTGCAAGTAAATGGTTTATGGTTAGCTAAGTTGTGAATGTTCATGAACAACTGATTAGATCATAGTTTTCTAGAGATTAGGATTGACTGTTTTATCATTTTAAATAGTTTTAGATTGATTTTTCATTCACAATTTTTTAGCAGTCACCTACAGCTTATGTTGAGGTACCTGTAACCACTAGGTTCTATAACTAGTTTCACTTTTTTTACAATTCTATTAATTCCAGCAAGATAGAATAGTTTGAATAAGTTTGAGTAGAGTAATTTAGGTTAGCACAAGCCCGTGAAGACACATATAGTGGAGTACCATCATAATTTTATGCACCTCGGTTGATAATTTAATGTAGGCTTGTAATGTCAAGAGGACTATTCAGCTTGGCACACCCCTCAGATTGTGTCTTCCACACTCCCTTCCACACTCATATAACTGATATTGGTGCAATAACTGATGCAACCCTCTAGCTTCACAAGATAATCTCCTTGTATAATCACCACCTTCTCTTTAATTTATACCTCCTACATAATTATACTTTGCATTGTGCATCCACACAACTGAGGAATATATACATAAATTAACACTCTTTCATGCCATCCAAGGATCCACAAATAACCAAGATGACATAAGGAGGACCTAAATTCAATTTTCATGAAACATGTAACAAGTCAGTCCGAAATTAAACTTGTTGTCATTAAAATGACATGATGTCATGTGCTACCAAAAGAGCCTTAACTAGGTCCTATCTTAAAACCATACACTATAATTAAATAACACGTGCTAGTAGCCATTACTGCACATTCCTCGAACACCAACTAGTTGACATATAGACACAAAGAACCTTTTGTCACTTCAATCTTTTTTCATAGAACATATCATCTAAAAAATCAAGAATAAGATAGAACAAGTGTACACATACTCTCCTTTCAAATCGTAGAGACTACAATGCCTCCATAAAAGAGAACCTAAGAAACACTAAACTAAAACATTCTAGTACAACCTTCTGGATCACCTCTATCATAATGAATGGATGCAAGAATGATATTATAAGAATACAACAATCACCCATACTTTTGGAAGAAAAACACTCCTCAACAATTGATAATGTATGTTTCTTGATTTAGTGATACTTCCAAAATGCAAACTCTTCAATGACTAGTAATGTATATTTTTGCAAATCTTTACAACTCAAAATGATATGTGTATAATTACCAACACATGCAGGTATGTTAGTACAAATTCAATTAATTCTCGTTGATCTTCAAAAATATAGTACTACCTCTAATCTTTGACACACCTTTGACATCAATGACAACCTTTATTCAATACTCCTCTTATAATTTCTCCCTTTAGTGATACTTGTTCTTTGAATTTTACATTGAGACATATGTTGCAAGGTGCACCCTGGTCTCCTTGTAAGCAGTGCAATGTAGCATTTAGGTTCCATGGACATGGCTTAACTCACCTCACGGATTCATTAACTTTGACGCTGTATCAAGAATTAATAGGTTGATCTTTATGCAACGCCAATTGTCTTTGCAAATACCTTGGTATTAGGAGCCTAGGGTCATGGGTTCAAAACCTATCAGCTATACCAAGGGGATTGTTGCAAGGTAAGTCCTTGGTCTCTTTGAAGTTGTTGGCCAGTTTGACATGGCTTAATCAAGCCCCATGGATTCACATTAACTCGACTAGACGCATTAACAAGTCAATCTTTATGCAATGATAACCGCCTTTTGCAACAACATTTTTCCTATATTTATTATTTGTTCATAAATTTATAAAAATCGATAATCTCTTCAATAAAATAAATAAAATCACAAGAAGTCCTTTTACTATTCTATGGTAATTATAATTGGATTAAAACTTACTAATAAACTTCTTAATAACTTCTCCACTACTATTTGATATTCTAATGTATCTCCACGAGACTTTATTTGATTAAAAACATCCAATACATAGATAAATAATAAATATACTAACCCAAAGCATATCATTTATAAATTTTCAAAATTAACTTTTCAATATTTATAATAAATTGAATTGAAATATAATCTTTATGCTTTCCCATATTTTCTAAGACCTAATTCCTATTGTAATTTTCTCCAAAAAAAAAATGGCATGTCCATTGTTTGTTGTATGAAAAACAAGGATTTTTTGTATCTTTGTTTCTATTATCCTTGATAAGATCCTTTTTAAACATTATATCATACTTAGTTAGGTAGTTTAAAGAAATAATTTTGAACTAAATCACATATATCTTGTGAACAGAAAATTCTTCATCTTAATTCTCTAATAATAATATTTCTTTCCACTGAAGAGAGAAATTCGAGGTTGAGTGACAATGTTTTTGATAAAGGGTAAAACGGGTTTTGAGGGGACCCAAAACCACCAAGTTTACAAAAAGAGAAAGGACAAATAGTCCAACAAAAAATAGGCTACTCAAAAGAAAAAATCAGAAAAGCAGCTACTCGCCAAAAACCGGAGGGTCGGACAAAAAACCAACCAAAAAGCCAACAAAGTTGAATGACAATGTTGGTTACATTAAAGTCATGAATCAACAAAGAGAAAATAATCTTTCTTTAATACCAATTTGATGGCATTTTGCATGTGCTTTGTTTTATTTTTATTTATTACTATTGTAATAAAATACAAATTTCTATTTTGAATGTATGTATAAACTATTAAAAATACATTCTTAGATTGGTGTCTACACATACAAATATACACACAAAAAATATATATACTAATAAAGATTTTTTTTAAAATGTTGATGCCACCATTGCTTTTCTTCATCCAATCTCTCTATTTTCAATTCTTACATAATTACCAAAAAATGCTTTCTTTCTTTAATTAGAAACTTCCTTTACAATTGTAGTAAAAAAAGTGTCAACTTAAAATTATTATAGACTATTCTAAATTAATAATGAGTTAAGCTTATAAAGAATAGAATATTTTGGACAATTGAATAAAATTAAATGCGGAGTTGTAATATTAGATATATATTTACTAAATAGTTTAAAACTAATTGGTAAAATTGAAAGATAAAAAATCAGACTTATAATTTCAACATTGCTTTAAAGATATCTTCATAAGTCAAATATATTTTTTCAATATAACTAAAATCTTCTAAACTAAATTACTAGCCAACTCAGAAAGTGTGCACTTAAAAAGTTAAATTAAAAAATATTTAATGAGAAAGAAAAATGCATATGTTGTTTCATAATGCGAAACACCACCACAAAATTAGACTGAGGAAATATCATATATGTTCATTTACATAGAACAATACGAGTAATTTTGTATCTCATCTTCCCTAGAAAGAAAAGGACCTAAAGCAGAGTATAGCTCTATTATGTTGACACTAAAATATAACCATATGCTAGACTTTCATATTCTATATCACAGATTCACAAATCAAATATAATATCTATTTACACGCCCAATTTTTGAGAAAGAACCACAGCTACAGCTCCATGTTGACCTCAGTTAAGCCGAAGACAGTAAGCCCCGGTTTGAAGACGTTTGTTGCAACAGAGTTCAATACAGCTTTTAGAACGCCTTCTTCGTGCTTTCCCATATACGCTGTGGATACTTCCAATGCCTTCTGAAAAAGAACCTTGTCTGTTTCATCTTCGTTCTTGGCGTAAACAGGAGACCTTGCAAACAACTCAAAGCATATACAATTCCCTGGAACAACCTCTTGGCAGCCATCGAAGACTTCCCTCAAAGAAGGCAAAGTTGTCCTGGCATAAGGATAAATGCGCTGTAACGCAAAAATATTGTAATAGAGTGGGAAAAAGGATGCTCTTATCATCTGCTTTTCTTCAGTGGTCAAGGCAGCTATGGTGTTCTCCACTCGCATAGCAATTCTGCACAAATCAAGATCAGATAGTGTGGAGTCGATGGGGTAAACAAGCTTAGCAATTTCCTGCAACGGTGATCCTTCGGCTGTTACGAAGGATCTTTCTAACATACACCGCTTACAATCACACTTAAATTCCCTGAATCCCGATTCTCTTGCGAACAACGGCAAAAGACTGTCAAAGTAAGGGATTGTTATTTCTTCTCCAGCTGCAATTTTTCTTGCAGCTATGATAAACATGGCTTCTCCCACAACAATGCAGTTGGCATTGGGACAACAGGAATGATTGATGAAAGAGGGAAGTACCCACAAACCATATTGCTCATTGTGTCTTGACATGTCATCATTTGATCCAATAGTTTGCAGTTGACACCCCACATTTCACATTAGCTTTGCACGTTTATGCAGGTCAAACAGCCAACCTTGATTGCAAACATCGTAGTTATTCCAGCTGGCATTATTTATCCGGAACAGATCCATGGGCGGTACCTCCATTTTATCTGAATCAGCAAGGTACTCTAGCTGCTGCAATATCCTCGGAGATGACATTGCAGAGGTAATGATTTTAGCCTCGAGATCCCCTTTAAGATGAACAAGTTTTGTCTTCGATTCTATCATAGAAGGTATGACTTTTTCAGGGCTTCCATTCAATCTTGTTGTCTCGGTGCTGCTGAATGCAATGGCGTTGTCCACGAGCAGAAAATCTCCAAAATCTACATTGTCAGTGGCAAACAATCCTCTGCCGCGCCCAACTGATCTTTTAATCAGCACCGGGCCAATATAATTGCTGAACTCCGACACATTACAACCGTTTATGAAATAGGGAGAGAGATCGAACTTACCTTGCTGGTTCTGACAGCTGAGTTCCATAGATTTTTCATACTGCAACTGGACCTCTTTGGCAGTTGGGGACAGCTCCAGAGCTCTATCAAAGTATTGGCAAGCTAACTTGTATTCATTAAGATAATGGAAAGCACGGCCTTTGCGAAACAAGGATTTGAGGTGGTGGTGATCAAGGGCTAACGCCTTGTCACAGTCTTGTAGAGCATTCCCATAATCCTTCAACCTCAACTTTGCCTCTGCCCTATTGGAATAAGAATACAGAAGAGCCTCCTTCACTTTTTCCTGGATATTGGAAGCACCTGGTACTTGGGGCTCAATTTTGTGGCGCGAGAGGGCCAAGTCTATACATCTGGAATAATAGTATATTGCCTTGTTCCAATCCTTATCCAGGAAGTATTTGTTGCCTTCACTGCGCCATTCAAGCAAATCCTTACCCGAAAAAGTTTCAGCATATTCTGGGAAGGAAGCCAAAATCTCGACGTTTTGAGGATTATCAACGCGCAGCATGAGCGCACCATCTTGGGAGCCTTCCTTGAAGTAGGGCTGTTTGACCGCAACCTTGGAGCCTTTGGGATAAAGCTTGCGCGCACCTTTCGTGTCTATCCCGGAAACGGATGTATTGTATATTGCAAGTCGAACAGCATCTCCATACTGGTCTTCTAAGATAGTCGTAATGCACACCATCATGTATCAGCACACAGCGTTCCGAACAGAACACGGCCTTGATGGTGCTTATCAATTTCAAGCTCCCTTGCTCGAATTGGCCGCAGCCCTTTCAATGGGACTGTAGGCCGCCAATGCTCTTACTGATTCTGCATCGCGCACTGAGCTATGTAAGCTTGCATTGATTTTGATTCTACCTCCGGCAAACCCTTGTAATTTCTATCAAGTGCTTCTATCAGGGCTTTTTTATCAAACTTATGCGAAGCCTCATACTCCTTGCACTTTCCAACGAATTGTTCTAAAAGGCTGGCCATATCTACCAGGTTTTCTCTGACTCTCCAGAAATGCAAGTTCTCTGCTATAAATGCTCCCTGTTGAATGAAAGCTGAAAAAAAGGGGAAGGACCTCAGCTTCAACGAAGCAAAGTTCACAGTGTGAGATTCGGAAAATCCACTTTTGTACCGGCTTCATGATCGATCATGTGCAGAGCAGGTGGTGTTGGTACTCACTTCTAGCACGCGTCGCCATCTCTTCACGCCGCAAACCTGAAATCAAAGCTACTCACTCAGTCAGTACGTTAATCAGGTTACGCCTAAGCTCTTTTCCTTAGGACATGACTAGGATGTGGCGGTACAATTATAAGCATGTTTGATGGGTGGGGTACGATTACAATTAGTGCGTTCAACTTTACCGTAAGGGATGAGCCCAGTGCCCAACAAGTTAAAGGGAATAAAGTGTGATCAAACATTGATTTCTTCGTAACTCAGGTTTCAAGTAAACATTCCTTTTGCGCATAGTTTTGAGCAAACCACGGTATTTTAAGATCCATAGTTTTGAAAAAGAAGTGCTTTTCATTCTAAATAGTTTGGAATGAAATTAAAATTTGGATCAAAATCGTTTTGGATGGATTTAAAATTTAGTTTTTAATTACTTATTTACATTCTCATTTATTATATGAGAATTATAATATTATTTGTGACAATGAAAATTGTATATTCATATTGGTTCATTTCAATGTTATATTATTTTGATTGGGTTGTTCTTAATATGATGATTAATATATATGACATGTTTAAATATTTTAAATTTTAAATTGGATTCCATCTACGTATATTTCTAGAGATTAGTCTTCAATCTAAGTTTATCTATATGTTATCTCAAGTCAAACCTTTAGATGTGAAATTGACCTAGTTTAGTTTCATAAGTGTGAAAATGACCATAAAACTAATGTGTTTAAATTTATATTTTAGATCCAAGTCAACTCCTTCCAACTAGTTATGTG